>PVJO010025136.1:0-23303 GCA_004026905.1 Hystrix cristata | reverse complement strand
TATCACATAGTATGCGCGGTGTCTACGGCCATCACAACTGAGTGTAGCAGTACACACTGTGTTTTTAGTTTGCTTTTTCTAAGTGATATTGAGCATGTTTACGCATCCTGGTGATGAAAAGTTTTGAAATCTGTTACCCACTGAACATTTTCTTGTTTTATTACTAGATTTTGCAAGTCACAATTTTGGACACAAGTCTTTTTCAGATATTTCCATTGAAAATGTTAATCTTATTTTACAAGATGAATTTTAATTCTTCTAATAGTTCTGATAGTTTCCTATTTATTGTGAGTGTAGCATATATAATTGGAGTAGTATGTATAATAATTGCATGATCTCCATATACATATATATTCCTTTTTTTAAATCTCTATGACTACTTACTGAAAATTATTTTTGTGGGATGTATAGTCAGATCTTTCTTTTTTTTGTTCAATCTGATAATCTTTGCTACTCTGTTGTGCTATTTAGAATTCACAGTTAATGAGTTTATTACTATCATTAGTGTTAGGATTATCATCCTACTTTTATTTTATTTTGGATTTATGGTATTCATTACTAATTTAATACAACCTATTTCCAAATAATACATTATTTTATGTGTAGTACAACAATCTTATCATAGGACTTTCCATCCCCTCTTGCCTTTACATGTTCAAGTATTTAACATGTAGGTTTTTACTTATACATATTTCATGTATCCCAAATATTCAAACAAGTATTTTTAAATGAATTTAAATATAAAATCTATTTTACCTAGCCTCACATTATCGTTTCCTTTGCTCTTCATTTTTTTGCATACTGCAGATCCATATTTGTTACCATTTTTCTTTTACTGTAAAGAAAGAATTGCTCTTAACAGTTCTTGTGGTACAGATCTTCAGGTGAAAAATTATTTTGGCCATTGGATATCCAAAGTGTCTCTACATTGTTTCCACTTTTGAAATATATTTTCACAGACTATAGAATTACAGGTTGCCACTTCTCTATTTCTTGCATTACATTAAAATGGTTTCTCATTTGTCTTCTTACTTGTACTGTTTCTAATCTAATATTCAGTATGATTTCTCTTTGGTATCTAACGACATTTTTACTATGATTTAACATTTTTTCATCATAACTTCTTTAAAGAAATTTCAATATGATATGCTCAGAATCTTGGCTAAGATTTGTTGGAGGTTTGATCTGTGAATAATTACTCCTCACTATCCTGGCAAAGTTTTCTGAGTGTCCTTTGGACTGTAGACTTTCCTTCCAGGCTGGTAGGAACAAATGTTACTTCCTGCTGTCTGTGAGAACCCAGCATGGTGACCTGTAATGCTCCCAGGTGCTTCTTTCTCTGCCTCCGAGTTTTCTCGCCAGCATTCTCTGATCAGCATTCTTCTGAGTGCCTAGAGAAAACCTCCTCAGATATCCAGAATAATGTCTCCGTGTGGCTTTTTTCTTTTGGCATCCTGTCCCATGAATTGCAGCAGCCCTAGTCTTCCTGGGTTTTAGACAGGTGCCTGGGAACTCCACCATCCATTCTTATTCTCCTCTTTTCTGTGTTACAGCCTAAAGTCTTCCTCCAGGTAGGAAGCTGAGGCAACTATGGGGCTCACCTTGCTTCTTTTCAGCCTCTTAGTTACAAGAACTTCATTCCTACCTGTTTGTCTTCTATCCACTAATAGACACTAAGTCCCCCATAGACACTCCTCTGTCATTGCTCATACTCTCGGTTCTGCCTGGAACTCTTCGAATCCCGTCTTTAAATCCTAGACGGTGAGACTTGGTTGAAGTCTCATACTTCAGCCTGATTTCTGTGCACCCTTTTTCCACTTAGCTCACTACAACACATTACAAACATGTACAAAATTATAAGGTGGTATTAATAGTGGGAGGGATTTGCTTCACCATTGATCATATTCATAAAACTTAATACAGATTAGCTACTAAATATATATTCTTTAAATATTTTCCTTTTTATATACTCTAGAGACATGTATATTATTCTTCTAATTGCAAAAATATTTTATTTCAGTCATTATTATGGGACAAATAAAGTATCATGTTTCTTATGATTTAAGAGGCCTATGAAGTAACATGATTATCCTTTTTAATTAAAAAGCAATGATGTGTGTATTTAATTATTTTGGTTAATCAAAACATAACATTCTTTAAATTGTTAATATACTTATCAGCTCAGTGCCTCCACTCTTTCAAACTTTCATTACTTAGTGAAATCTTTTACTGCTGACTGGAGTTGGTGTGTTTGTTATTCTGTTTTATAATATGTGTCAGTGATATGTGACCTTTATATATGAATTAAACAGATGAGATATATTTTGGCATATTATCTCATGATCATGGCCACCATAAATGGACAATTATAGCTATTAAAGCGAGTGATTATTTGATAATGGATGTACCCTAAGCAGTCAAGTAATTGTATATGGTACTTCATACAGTTTTTAATCATAGATTACTATATGAGGCATCATTACCTCCCTTTATTGATGAGTAAGCTGAGAATTAAAAAAGAAAGTTGAGAGGGGTGTGCTATGATCTGAACGTGTCCCACAAAATTTATAGGGTGAAACTAAAGCTATAAGAATCAATAAAGTTGTATTAATTCTCACGCATTTCACCAAGTGAACATCTTTACTGTGTGCAACGTCTGTTGGGAACTCAGCTACTTGAGTTGTGCTATATAATAAAATAGTGATAAAACCACAACTTACACTCTTTTAGCCATTTACAATTCTGAGCATGACTTGGCAAACACTGCCACTTCAGATGACTATTCTATATTTACAAAAAACTCTTATAGCTTGAAATAATAACTAACATAAATTATCTCAATTTTTAAGTAACTACTGTAATTAAGTGGCTTGCTCATTTCTAAATTATTTTAGCCATTACTACCTTCTAAATGAATGTTAGTAGAACACATAGGTAATCTAAATCCATGTGGGTGTTGCAAATACCACAATAAGAGTATAGGCAGTTTGCATCTCTACAGATTTGATATTGTGATTTTTTTAATGTATAATATGCTTTAATTTCCTTTTTTGTGTTTTTATTTGTCATTATAGTAAAACGTATGTAGCAAAAAATTGCAATCATTACCATTTAAATGTACAGTTCAGTAGTGTGGAGTGTATTCACATTGTGATGTACAATTTACATTAAAACAATATATCAACAGTGAATCATCAAAACACCATGAAAATCATCAGTAAAGAGACCCTGAACAAAATTATAAAGTAAGTAAGGGCATATGTAAAATCCCAAATACCCATGCATATCCTAATTCCAAATGATCTGAACTCTGCTTATTGCAGTAGACACTGACATCTGGGTGCGATAGGAAGACAATATTCTGTCCACAAGGCCAATATTTTGGCTTGTATCTAGATGTCCCCCCACAGCCACTTGCTCTCATAGGTGAGTCTTTTCAGTTCTTGCTGGATCTGGGGCGTGGGACACTGGGATTAAGGCTGTGTGGTACTAAATTAGTCTACTGGTTGGAATTGGCATAATTCTGAGTGTGGCTGAATGGAATTATGGAAGACAGAGAAGCCCCACTTTGGGTAGGTGGCACCACCCCAAAGGCTTCTAGCTTCGTTGGAGATAACAGGGAAAGGCAGGCTGCTGGCTGCCTCCTGCCTGCCTTGCCATGGACTGTTTTCCTCTGCCATGTCCCTGTGCCGTGGCGCCCTGTATTGGAGCCAGCCAACTATGGAATGAAAACCTCTACGAACTATGAGCTTAATAAACCTTTCTTCCTTTAACTTTGGGTGCTAGGTATGTTGTCCCAGCAATGAGGAAAGTAAAGAAGAAGACAAATTTTGGTACCAGAGAAATGGGGTCGTTGCTGTGGTCCAGGAGCCTTTGGGACCGGTTTGAGGGAAGTGTTGGGAAAGGTATGGACATGCCGACTGAAGAAGCAGCCCTGGAGTATTGTAAACTCAACATGCTTGGAGATTCTGGTCAGAGTTTGGAAGGCCAGAATGCTGATAGAGATGCTGCTGGTGAAGGCCAGGCTCAGAGGTTTCTTCTGGGAAGGAGGAGTGCACTAGCTGTTGGACTCCAGTACATGTGTGTTATGCTTTGGCATGTATTTTGCTCCTGCCCAGAGACTCTGCAGAAGACTGAGATTAAGTGCAGTGGATTAATTAATCTTGTTGGAGAAATTTCAATGCAGTCCAATGTTGAAGTGGTAGCATGGCTACTGTTGGGGGTTTTAGTCAGATCTATGTTGAGAATCAAGAGCAAAGGACCCAGCAGAATGATTTAAAATGTTTTGAATTGGGCCAGGTAAAAACCTCCAATAAAATTATGAACTATAAACCTAGAGCAGTGTAGAACTTGGTTGTTGAAAAGCAACAGGACAATTTAAAGATTAAAAGATATCACAAGACTCAGTAAGACTCTAGTCTTAGCAGCCTCGATATTGCAAAAGTGAAAGACTTCGTTTTAAGAAGAAAGCCCCAGAGCACCATGTTCCAGAATGGCGGTGGCCTAGGAAGTTTGATCCTCAGGATTGGGTTCACATCATACAGCAGTCCAGGCACTTAACTCTTATGGCCAAGAGAGGAGGAAACCTGGCTACTGCTCTGGCTGGCAGCGGACTTTGGTGTCATTCACATAGTGTTGGTTTTAAAAGCATGCAAAATTTGAGAGTTGTGGGGTCAGAAAGGTTTCCACCCAGATTTCAGAAGGCCTGGGAGCCCAGGCAGTGTGCCCCTGAGGGGGCAGTGTGTGAAGCTGTGAATGTGAAGCCGAAGGTACACTGGAGACTCCAGAAACTTAGAGAAGCCAGGAACATGGATTGTCTGAGAAAAATTGCAGATGGAGCAGAGCTAGCCCAAGAGAGAAGCCATGGGAGCTGCCACCACCAGAAGTGATGTAGGAGGGGAGTCACACAAGCCTTTGGGAATTCACATCTTGCCACACATTACACCAGATGCTGGACATGGCACTCTTGGATTTAATGTTCACGCTGCAAGATTTTGGACTTCTTTTGGTCCCATTCCTTTCTATTTGTATTTTTGGAGTGGGGAATATTTATCTCATGCCATCATATGTTGTAAGTGTTAAACTTTCTTTTCATTTTTACAGTGACCCCCAGCTAGGTTTGCCTTAAATTTCAGAGAAGATTTTGGATATGAACTTTTCAGCAATGCTGAAACTATTAGGACTTTGGCAACCCTTAGAGATGGACTAAATGCCTTTTGCATAAAGGGATGTGCATGAGTCTTTTGGGGGCCAAGGGTAGAATGTTATAGCTTGTATCTAGTGTCCCCTGAAAGCCTCATGGGCTCATAGGTGTAGCTTTGAGGAGGCGGCTGGATCATAGGTGTGTTATAAAGGGATTAAGAGCATGTGGTAACTAAATTGGTTTAGCACAGTTCTGGGTGTGGATAGTGGAAGGCCCAACCCAGGTGTGGATGGCACCACTCAAAAGGTTTGTATCCCTGATAAAAGGGAAAAGGAGGCTCCCTGCTGCTTCCCTTCTTCCCTGCTGGCTGCTGCAGCCCCCTGTCTGCTCTGCCAAGAACTGTTTCTCCTCTGAGATGATCCCCTACCCAGGCCACCCTGCCTTGGAGCTGGCCAACTATAGACTGAAACCTCTACAAACTATGAGCTGAAATAAACATTTCCTCCTTTAACTTTGGGTATATCTGTATTTTGGAGTTATCTATTTAATTATCCCAGCAACAAGAAAAGTAACTAAGACAATTACTGAAACCCAACATGTCCAGCTTCTCCTGGAAATTGTTGGTGGTAATAATAGTTTATGGATAAATACCTGAACCTTAATGGATAAACAATTTGACTGCAGACACACAATAGATTAAAGTTAAAATTTTATCTCATTTTTGCTATCTCCAAACACCTGATATTTTATTATGTATATTAGCTACTGATCAGGAAGCACTCATTATTAAAGGAGTATTATTTTTAGATGCACAGTTTTATCCAAAGTTTTAGCTGAACATCTGTGCTATAAACAACAGTTATCCATATAACTAAATCTTCAAAACAAAATGCTTTCAGAGTTGATCCTTTTAGATTTGTACAATAACTAAAGTTTTTTGGTTTTAGGCAGACTGAATTCATTTTGTCTATTTGATACCAACTAGCTGTATGAATTTGGACAAGCTCTTTAAATCCCTGGCTATCTGTATCTTGGAGTTATCTATTTATTTAGATATATTTATCTGACATAAATATTCACTGGATATAGATACAGGAAGTCACTTATTTGAAAATGTAGATTATAACAATACTAAAACATATAATCCATTATGAGGTCAAACCACTTTTTTAGTATGTAGCTGTCAGTTATTAATAACACTACATTTAAATCAAACTTTTCAGAAGGAAAGTCGAGTACCAATGCCTTTAAACTTAAACTTATCAGTTTTTAACATGCTTCTTAATTTGGTGCTTTAGAATATTTCCTTGTAATAGTATCTAGAAATAATACAACACCACTTGTGTTGAAAAACTATTGGGAGAATTAAGTAAATTATATGACATGTTTTTGAATGTAGTCTGTCATATAGTTAGCTCTAAAAGTACGTTAGTCTTTCTTGCAATTACTTTCTTCATTTCTCTCCTGAGAGTTATGCCAGCCACAAGAACTCACCCAATACAGAGACTTTGCTACAATAAAAATCTAGAGCACACTTACTCAAAAAAAAAAAAAAAAAAAAAAAAAAAAAAAAAAAAAAAAAAAAAAAAAAAAAAAAAAAAAAAAAAAAAAAAAAAAAAAGAAAGAAAGAAAGAAAGAAAGAAAGAAAGAAAGAAAGAAAGAAAGAAAAGAAAAGAAAAGAAAAAAAAGAAAAAAAAAAGTACATCTTCATGGGAACAAAATATCTTCAAGAGTTCTGTCCTCGGGCCTCCAGGAGCCACGTCTATTGTTTCTCATCAACAACCGCAGCTGTCACAGGAGCTAAGACCTCATGTACTTACATCAACCACTCTGATAGGCTACAGCTAGAGAAGATTTCCTAGAAGAGTTTCTACACCGTGTAGTCAATGAAAGTTATCAAGTATGCCCATTTCAACAATAAAGAATCAGCAATGCACAGATTAAATAATTGTCAAAACTTAAATTGTTAATGATAGGAGAAATAAGCAACTAAATCCATGTGTTCCACACTCTAGAGTCCCAAAATACTATATTTGGCAGTTTTAAGATACCAACTACAAAACTTACCTCCTAAAAGCAGCCCTCACCCAAATGCCAGCCTTGTACTCCACCATTCACACTCCATCCCTAAATCCTAACCATCCACATCATGATTAGAAAACTCATTCAAAAAACAAAACAAAAGAAAACAAAAACCCAAATGAACGAGCAAAAAAAAAAAAAAAAAGAAAACTACCAAGGAATTTCCTTCTGTTAGTTCCCTCTTCACTTCATATATCCTTGCCACTAACACTTCAACATGGGAGCACTAAACCTTCGTTGGTTCAATGCTTCGCAACTAATGAATGGTTATTTGCTCAAATAAACTCTTCAAAGTTTTATTGTGCCTTCGTTTTTCTTTTAAAAGTACAAAACACAATATCCTACGAAGTCTGGTCCTGATGAGTATGAGGAACATCCCCTCGACTCCTTCCTCAAAGGAGAAAATACACAGAAGGAAGCAAACTAGAAGAGAGGCAGATGGAAATGTGGCCTCACCCGATGACACTGTGTGGCCCAGCTCCATCTCTCTCTGGTAGGTTGCCGCCTGTTTCCTGACTTTTGAACACTGGCGCGCTGACAACGCCAGGACCCACCTTCTCATCGCTCAAGTAGCCCGCTGAGCCTCCGCCATCCTTCAGAACCAAAAGGAACCCTGACTGAGCCCAGAACGCCGTTCCAGGAACTTTGTCGGCTGCAGTTTCTGTCCTTCTTTATCCTCCTAATAAGAAATTTAAAATCAAAAACACACTTTGTAAAACGGAAGTTCAATTTCTTATATATATTCTATATGCATCACATTTCATGTTAAAACAAAATTATTGACAAGTTTCCTCAAATGATCTCAAAAGAACACTTTTCTTGTAAAATTATGAATGCCTTTAGCTCTATGTGTGTTAAGTATATTTCATAATGATTCATGATACGGACTTATGAATTCATGTTTTTTATTAATTTATGATCTTTAAATGCAAAAATATAATTCATAGAAATAAATTTTATTTAGTCCTGGTAATTATATTTTCATTTATACAGTGAATTATAGTCATCCTTGTGAAACTATAAAAAGTAATGATTGTATTTAGCAAGAGTTTATTACATACATTTTTAAAATAGTAACTATGAGGTTATAAGGAATCAAAAATAACAATTTTAACACATTAATTTGAAAGGCTAGATAAAAGGTTTAAATCCTAATATTTAGAATAAAAGTTATTTTTACTTATATAATGACATTTTACTTCTAAATTAAAATATTCATTTAGGTTAAATGTTCATGGCAGAACATGTTAAATATAGTAATCAACCTTAAGGCAATAAATCACCTTCTCCAACAACAAAAGCTATGTAACTGAAACTTATAGTTGTATTAAACAAATCTGGAAAAATAAAAATAAATTTTACTGCAATAAGGACTTTCCCACACACATGTATGTAACTTTCATTGATACGTGAGGTAGAAAGCAAGCATGAGAACAATCTCACAGGGAAACCAAGGCACAGGAAAATGATAGCTATTTTAAGGTCATCATGAGTCAATGGCTGTATTTGAGTCAATAATTTTCCTAATGCCCCTCAGGGCTTCATCATCTACAACAGTCTCCACAGAGTCCAAAGACGGTTAATTCTGTCAATAGTAAGGAGAAAATTAAGGGGAGGAAATACTTCCCTCTAAAGTATAATTCTTCTAGAGTGTGTGTGTGCATCTGTATATGTGTGTGTCTGTGTGCATTTCATCTGCAGTTAAATGCTAGTCTTCTATGTTTATAGGGTAGTTATGTGATGTCTTTTCCAAAATCAGAAGATGATTGGAAATTAGTTCACAATATATTGATTGAAATGCTGCTGAGGGGCTTTTTTGAAAAGGCCTCCACTAGAATATGTTTTGGCTTTGAGATTTTCATCCAGTTTCTATATCACAGAATACCCAAGGAGTACATAAGGCAAGACAGTGTGTTCAGAATTATAGGTGATAACTAAGTCAATAGCTAAAAAGGATCCATTTTCTTTTATTAAGACATCAGAAGTAAGTGTAAACTGGATACCTCAGTACCTAACAAAGTTTCTATAGCACATAGTAGTTATTCAATGGATGTTTTTTAAATGGCAGTAAGACAAAATTTTGAAGAACAACCAGGTAATTACTCTGTTTGATACTTTTGTTCGGAAACATAGGAAAATTGGAATGGAAAATTTAAAATATAAGATTAATCTTAGTAGATTTGAAGTGCCCATATAAGATTTGCAGGGCCATTTCATGGAACATTTTATTTATTGATTGTATTTTCCATGTAGATTAAGCAATAAATATCTACTTTGCTTTGAGATAATCAAGTACTTTTCTAAAATGTCTATAAATCAATGAGATTAATACCTTAATTTCATTTATAAACTTTAAATTCTATACTTTCTAAACAGACTATTTTAACATTTGTGAATTATATGACATTATCTCACTTGTAATAACAAATAAAACATTTTCTGTGATTTACTGTAGACAAGATTTTCCAAGGAAAAGAGGGAACCATGGAGTTGATCGGCTGTAACCTGCCATCATTAACACCGTAATTCACAAATGCATGTATTTAGGGCCTATTTACACATGATGTTTTGCCAGGCGTTTCTTCAATGAATAAATTGGCAACAAGATGACAACAGTCTTTCCGAAACAATCAAACCTTAAAATAATATAATGTATGGCAAGAAAAATGTTCGGTTCAAAAAATTATTATGGGAAGTTGATGTAGCTAGTCAAAATTAAATTCAACATAAAATCATGAGCTATGTTTGGAGAGTGATATTTATTAGAGAGCTCCTACCCTTCTAAAATGTTTTTATATTAACTAGAAACAGATTAGAGCAGAAGAGTAACTCTTTAAAAATATTCCATTAATTGAACTCTTATTTATTCAGATCTTTAAGTCTGGTAAGAGTTCTAGGCAGATCTTTCCAGTAACATGCCCTCTTTCAAAGCTCTAGGATTTGTTTCCAATTTTTCCACAGACAAGCCCCTTCTTTGCTATCTCGGTTTTCTAGTTCAGTGTATCAAATAGCAAAATTTAAAATAGAAAGAAAATAGCATGGATTTGTCATGGCACTAAATACTAGCCCCAATTCTGTTTCCCCTGATATTAAAATGAAAAAATGTGCCTGAGTGGACAATACATTTTTTCCTTCTTAAATTCCAACATTTTTACCCCCTTAGGCATAAATCAGAATCAGACTTGAGCAAAATCCTTTGAAAGGCATCTACTTATTTTCTTGTACTCATTTCATCTTTGCTCATAAAGATTATTGAAATTGAAAAACAAGTCATGTCAGCTATTTATTACTGATGAAATTTTAATTACATAAATTTAAATTATTTAATATTACAGCAAACATTTCCTAAATGGTGTCAAACTGATTTTCATGAAGGTCATCAATGGCTATAATTTTATATATGAATCGATTTTTTTTCTGTGACTTTTCTGGGTTTTTTTTGTTTTTTTTTTTTTGGTGGTGCCGGGGATCGAACTCAGGCCCTTGGGCTTACAAGGCAAGCACTCTAATCACTGAGCTAAATACCCAGCCCCCTCTGTGACTTTCCAATTGTCCACTGATGACACATTTGGAAAGCTGAAACTTCTGCAGTTTAGATTCCAGGATCACCAAAACACACCTAATGAGAACAGAGTGACTCTCATTTCATATTGTTAGAGGAAGATTCGAGATATCCTTTTTGTTATAAATATGATGCAAGCAGCAGACACTGTTGTCCCCAGCCTGCAAAAACTTTTCTCCTCTTTCTTCCTGGCCAGAAAATAATTACATAGTATCTTCTTCAGATCGAATTCTATTCAGAAATATAAAACAGGAGAGAAAGATGGATTTTTGCACGCAAAAACAAATAAGAAAAGATGTTTGCCATGTTTTGCCTGCATGTTCACTCTGTGAAGAAAGACATGATGAGTTTGCTGCAACATCTTATGACCGCATGAGATTGGAAGCGGCGTAAAAACTGAACTATATGCATGAGGGTTATAGAAAATAAGACCTCATACAGGCTAATAAATGAATCAAATTTCAAGTAACACCAAGATAATGAAAGTGCATGCGGAATTTAGTCATTTTTCTACAATGTGAGAACTCTATAGAAATCATTACTTTCATGTATCTAAGTAAGAGAAAATGGTCTGAACCAAATTAGAACATTAATGCTAAGAATGCATTTCCCATGATATTATATAGTCATAAACTCATGCTTTCTACTACCTAAGTAATTATTATTTCCTTTATAATTATCAAGAGGGTAGTTTTCTTTATTTTCAGAGGGGTCAAGACATAAACATTAGCAATATAGCTTTGAAAATATCTTTTTCTCCAAACAACTGTGTTAGTATTAATTACTTCTGACAGTAATGGCATAGCAGCTCATGGTAAGAAATGAATAGTTGGCTTAAATTAACTCTAACATTAATTTCATTAAATTCATATGACTTACGATTTATTTCATGTAATTCTCTGAAATATTCCCTTGCTTTCTATATATTTCTACATTCTGATAATTCATTAACTTTTGGAAATAGAAACCACTTACGCATTTTCTGTCACTACACTCATGCTTTGTGAAAGTTAAGGAATCTAAAACAGACCCCAACATATTTGAAACACTTAAAAAAACAGTTTAAATAAACCAGACATCCAAAGTCAATACATTACTGCCAAGTCTTAAAATTGAAATAATGAATTATATAATTACTACCATAACAGGTATTTGGAAACATTTTTCCATTGTGAAAGAACACTTTCAAAAAAGAAACACACAAAAGTTATTATTATTATAAATAGTTAAAGCATGAACACTTAACATTTTCCTTTTCCCATTTTTCTTCCGATCATTTTCAAATTACAGGAATGCTGCTACTATCAATAAGGAAAACCTCTTTAAATACACCAATGCATATCTCATGTGGTTGAAAAGGAAATTTATTTCACTGCGTTGCGAGATGAGTCTGATGTTCCTCACCAACACATACAGACGGCTGAGTACAGCCATGCAGGAGATGTGACTGGTGCCTGCCTCCTGCCAGGCCGCAGTGACCTTTGGGCAGCTGCCTAACAAGAACGGAGAGATGCACGTGTCTTGGGCTCAGATCTCTGGTAGATCTAAATGACTGCAGTGATACCTGCTGGAGACAGTGGAGAGAGTTGACAGCTGCAGACCCTTATGTTACAGCCCAAAAGCCGCTCTCGGAGCTCTCAGATGAGTTTATTAAGTACTTTTACTACTCAGCTGGTGGAGTGACTTCAGCTCAGCTGGCGTGAGCGCTGGCCTGAGAAGAGCAAATCAGCTCTTCAAAGTATCTCCTTGTTATCCGAATTGCAAATGTTCAGTGAGTTAACACTAATCCTCCTTTATAAATAGAATTGACACCTGAGTGCACTACAGTGCTATCAAGAAAGTTTTTTTCTATCATTTTACTAATTTTTCTTTTCCTTTGGTTAACTCCGTTTCTGTATAAAATAAGTAGATATCTTAAAACAGCTCGTGATTTAGTAAGAGGACCACAGGTAAACGATATAAAACAGGACATCAGTGTGTGAGCCTTCAAATGCTGTCAGGAGCTAAATTTTCAACTGTTTGTAGATAAAAGTACAAAAATAAATACGTGTTTCAGAACCAAATTCAGAATCAAAGAAACATACAGTTAGGCAAACCAACAAAGCGCTACCGATTGTAAGTGGCACGTCACACTTTTCTACAAATTACTTGAAGTTGTACATGAGACTCTATCTTAGTTTACAGAAACAATAAAAGTTCACCATTGTACACTATAACCGAATGTAATAAATAAAGCATTTCACAAGATTATAATGATTTGGTCCTGTTTTAGACTGGACTGGATCTGTTTACACATTCTCTTTACATAATGATACACAAAAATGTTCCTCCAAATGCAATTACAAACATGACACGGAAATCAGAAGACACAGAAGTCTTGCTTTTAACATAGACAAAAAATTACCAGAGGCACAAACTTCCAGTTTTCTAGCAAAGAAGGCAAGCAATTAAAAAAGGAGCTAATTGAATTTTTCTTACTTTAAATACTTGTCAAAGCGGGATGTGTTTTACTGACTTTTAATACTCAGTTATTTAAAAGCAGGACAGTATAAATACTAGATGGTTAATAATTCATTGCTAACTACAGAGATGAAGAATAAATGACACTTAATTACAGCAACCCATTCTTGCCATTTCTAAACTTAATTGGAAAGTAAAATTGGCAAAATCAAATTTGGATGTCGCAATGAGACCTACAAAAATAAAATAGTTTATCTATCTTTACAAAGATGCGCTCATAAGTGAATTTAATTGCTTGTTTTATCTAATTAGAAAACCTCTAGATAGCCCAAAGATTATTAAGTTTCCCTCATTCATCACATTTTAATATTATCAAAATATTATAAATTGCATGGTTTAAGCATTTTACTAACACAGTTCTCTTTACAATAAGTAATATTTTCTCATTAAAACCTTCATTGTAATTTTCCCCAAAACTGAATTCGATTTTTCATATATCTGTATGAATTTCAAATTAATACATTGATAATATTTTCTGTATTTAGGAAAAGTCAACCAAGTCACTTTCTACACTGATGTGGGCTTATAAAGGGATAAATCAAATCCCTAAAAGCGTATAATTACAGAGTAAAACCCTAAGGAAGCAAACTCATCTTTAAACTGGGTTTTAGGTTTGCGTTCCCAGTACTAGTTGCACACAGGTTTTCATTATTGCTCATTATAAGTAGCATTTGCTTCCTGAGTAGCTTCCTCTGTATGGACAGTGAACATAAGATGATTAGGATAGTGAAAAAGAACAGCTCGAAACTACAGAGGGTCGCTTGGACTGCACTTGGAAGCACCAGTTCCCTCATGTACTCAAGATGCCATCTCTGCATTCCAGGCTATTTATGGTGGAAAAGCAAACAAGCAAGCGATGTCTGCAGATCATAACAAGACATGCTTGAAAACTATTTGGTTTGGATTCATATCTGCTGAGTTGGTTAATTACTAAAATTTAACTGTCCCAAAATGATTTCTTATTACATTCACTTACAAAGATCCCCAAAAAGAAATTAAAATTCAAGAACGCATTCAGGCAATGATCCGAATAAGTCACACTGAAAGATGTGTATGGACGGTTCATGCGCTCACTCGACTGGCTCTCCCTTGGATCTCATCTTCCTACATTATAACTAGTATTATAAGTAACTTAGTTGTAATACTTAGTATGACAGTCCTTAGTATTATAATTCATATCATAACTTAGTATTGTAACTAACTTAACATTATAATACTAGGTACTATAACTAACAAGCAAAGATCACAAGTGAAATATTATTAGAATGCAATCTATGGTTCCCACAACTTATCCATATTCATGCAAATATCTATGATTCATCCCAACACAGGTATTCTTTTTCTTTAAGGTAGCACAATCTACACTTTGTTTGTAGTTGGAATTTTTCATCAGAACAATTTGGTTTAAATCTTGAGTCTATCGTGCATTTTGTTCTGTGGTTAAATTTTCAGAATCTATTATCTACCTCCTGATGCAGACAGCGGTGCTCGGTAGCAATGTCGCTGAAGGACCTCTAGCTGAGTCTGCACATGTTTGAACTGCATTCTGGAGACGCTGCTTTCTATGCTTGTTTATGTGACCCGAGTTGTCACCAAACTCGTGACTACTGCCTCAAGAGGAGTAGTCGAGACTACAGGGGCACCAGAAACTCGGGTTAACTTTTATATTAATTTTACATGTATTACAATTACTAATCGATATTAATCAATTTGTGTTTATGTCACATAAAGACCTGCAATATTTATTTTAAAAAGAAAATCAGTGCTAGCAACATCAATCATTTCAATCATATGAGTTAAACAAGAAATACAATTTATGCCTGAAAAATATAGTAAAAAGATGTATGTTGTCAAATCTGCAGAGCATCAAACACTTATCCCTCCGCTGATCTACAATAACACACAGAAAGCCAGAACACAAATCATTTGTTGCGATACATTTTCACAATGAACCACGAAGCAGTGGGTCTCATCATTCTTTTGGGCCAGTTCATACCTAAAGGTTTATTGACCTTTTTCCTGCTATGGGCAGGGTAGGATGACTTCATGGTAAAATAATTTTGAATAACCAACAAGACCATTATGTTTCTCACTTAAATTTTCGCCATGCGTCTCACCACTGAAAGATCTGACAAGGTCCAGCAGTCAGCCACTTTTCAACAGCACACTTAACAGACATAAAGTCCTAGAAAGGAAGGACCAGGAAGAGTGGAACCAAATGCTCTTTTAGAACCAGCTTATACTTAAAGAAACTAAATTTATTTCAGACAGAAATAAGCTTATTTGATGGTGTTTCCATTTCCGTGGGCGCATTACAACGATTATGTCAGCCCGAATGGGTAAAAAGCAGGATAATCATATGAAAGACTACACTGAACACACACTCTACAAGCATAATGAGGCCTAACTTCAAATTACAAAGAAAGAAAGAATGTCACTAAAAGGAACCTCTGAGTACATCAGCGTGAGTGTCACAAATCCGAAGGCTTAGGAGCTCCACTGCAGCAGCCTAAACTCCGTGCTTGCCAGTCCCTGTGTTCTTACACTCCACACGGTTTCATGTGCTCAATTATAAGAGAAATATGATACATCAAAGTGATGGTTACCTTTGAATATGAAAAACAGTTAATTAGAAAGAGAAGAAAACTGTCAGGGAAGAACCTCAACCCAAGAGGATGGCAACGAACAATAACGTGACAACGAAAAGCAAGCAGATTTTCTGCCGCGACTTCAGAGCGCTGAAACTCCAGCAATCCAGCAAAATAGTTATTAGCTACACCACCGCCACCAGCAGGGCCTCAGGGTGGTGACACAGGTTTTCCTGAATCAGACTCTCACAGGGAGACGAAACGGACCCTGACAGAGTTCATACATGGGCTGTTGTGCCCCAGGAGAGAAGCTCGCTTTTGGGGCTCGGCAACCCCCAACCCCGAGTGGCTCTGAGGACTGAACCCAGTGCCTTAGCACTGAGTTACAGCCTCAGCTCTCTTTTGTCGTCATCTTTGCTGCTCCTTTTAGGACAGCATCCATTAAACCCCGGCAGGACTGAAACTTGCAGTCCTCCTGCCTCTGCCTCCCAGAGTGCTGGGGTCACAGGCGTGCAGCACCATGCCCAGTTATGGGCCCAGCACTTTTTGTAGCAAACAGCGAATGTTCAGTCACTTTCCTTGCTGCCGAGACTCCATACCTGTTACTCGCAACTTGAAGAAGCGGAGGCTTATTTGCGCGCACATTTCGGTCCAGAGTCCACTGGCTCCATGAAGGGATGACATGGCGGAGTAGCATGGCTGAGAGAAGCTGCTCTGGGCACGATGGACTCTTGTAGATAACATGCTACAACATGCATTTGTAATAAAGCACAAATGCCAAAATCAACATGGACCATTAGTTAAGACACCACAAAGAAGACCACTTAAAACAACTTGTGGTTGTAATGAAGAGCATCAATAATTCCTCCCCAGATATAGTATCATATCAGCACCTTGTAATCCAAGGTGCTAACTGAATCAACAAAGGCAGGACAGACACATTAAACTGAAGGTACAATCTGAAAAAGAGCCATGTCCTGCCGAAGAGTGGTAAAATTGGAATAACTGGCTGGAATACCGAGCCATGCCCACACCACAACAGGCCTGTAGGTCATTATGATCTAGATTAGAGATTTAACCATTAAATCATAGAAATCCCAAAAATTATGTAAAGGTGTGATATCTCCTAATGCACTAAGTTGAAATCAAAATTTGATTAAGTCTGAAAAAAAAAAGGTACACCTTAGGTCAGTCAATTTAGGAAGGAAAGAGGTAATTTCTTACATGATAAATGGTATAAAATCTAGAGCGATGTAGGAGCAATCAGAAGAGGCAAGGAAGAGAATAAGAGTCGGTGAAGAGAATAAGAACCAGTGAAGAGATAGCATCATGAAATGCTGGGCAGTCAACTGTTTTTGGTAAGGAATAAACATGAGGTAAAGATGATCACCTACTTTAACAGAATGATCAAAGGCATAAACAGCAAGATTGGCAGTTCAAGTGAAGGGCATCATGATAGATTGAATCAAGGTGCCCAATTCATCATTGTTTTTCTCTGTTAACAAGATTATGCATTTCTACTCATTATTATGCTTTGCATCACAAGATTTACTCATGACCAATTTCACTGACTTTTGCCATAGCTAGACAAGAAATGTTGGCCAAGGAAACTTGAGGTGTGACGCTTACCATGATCATCCAGGAAAATGTTTTAAATGGGAATGCGCAATGTGGCTCAGGCTCTTGGACTCCCACCCTCTGTCATGAGATTGTCATGTCCTACACAGCATTTGCCCTTTAGGGTATATTCCAGAAATAGAAGACATGCGGGCCAGGCAAGCTTCACAGAGACGCAAACAACCTACAGTCCTCGTGTAAGGCAAGCAAGAAACGTTAGATTTCACAATTTTACAGAAAAATCAAGTAGTGTGTTATCATAGGAACACCTAACTAAGAAGCCAAAAATGTTTGGTTCACTTTAATATTTAGGGAAATATTGCAAATTAGATACAGAATGTAGAGAAGTAATAAAGTAAGTGGAAGGAGATGAAAATATAAAGAAATTGACTTGGCAATAGAAGATATTAGATGAAGGCGAGGTCCTTCCTCTTGGCACTAGATAAAAAAAAAAAATCATCTCCAATATTACTTTCCCAATTCAGGTTGCTAAAATAACAGACACTGTTGGCTCCAAATATAAATAAGAAGAGCTATTTCTAGATGGTACACGACAGTTTAGATGCTTTACAAGAGCAGCCTCTGTCCAGTGAGCTAGCACTGTATAATAATGACTTTTGAAAATCGTACTTCCTAGCATTGCATCTACAGTTTCTCCAGATATTAACATCCTGGGACTACTTTTTTAACTTAGCAAAATAATATTATACTGCCATTAAAAGAGTTTTTGATTCAGTTTTGTTAATTACATTGTGCTGAAATATTTGATTCCTAAGACATAATTTCCTTTCGATTGAATCTATATATGTCAGATAATATTAGATGAATCTTTTCCTGTGTGAGTTCATAATATTAAGCTATTATTAGTGTCTCATTTTTAAGCTAGATAAACTCTTACTTTATCAGTAATGAGGATTATTTTATCTCTCTCCAACTCTCTGGTCCTCTAAGATTAAGGCAACAGAAAGAAAATGAAGCATTTAGAGAATGATAACCTTTCCCAAATTACAGTGCATGGGACTTCCTGGCTCACTTCTGCAAATCAGATCCTTCTATTGTAAATACTCTAGCTAATAAGCTCTTTCTAGATAGTACATAACTCATTTTTATAATATAATCACAAGTATGTTTGAACATGTGTTATTTATACCAAAACATTTAAGGAATCAAAATATGAAAAAAAAAAAAACCTCCAAGAATTTCTTAGTCATTATTACTGTAAAGAAAGGACAATGTCTTCTTGATTTCTTTATACTCAGTGTTTATACAGTTCATGGCACACGATAAGCATTAAAGAAAAGATTGAACAATGTCTTTCTTAACATAATCACTCAATATTGTGTATAAAGACATGCATGGCGTATGCATGAAGTCATCGAGGACACATGGCAAAGATCAGATTTAGCCACTTAGGATTAATTAGTTAATTGTTAAAAATAAGATAATGTGCGTTTGAGAGATGAAAACAACTTTGGGTCTGGTGTGGCATAGTTAACAAAGACCACAAGATAGAATACATTTAAGTTGCACAGTGTATATAATGATGTATAAGTTGTACAACGTATGTGAAAAGCCAGCTTATCCAAAAGACCAGGGAAAAAGATGCTTCTTATAAAACATGAGCTGGAATCAGATTTCGGGAATTCCAGGTAGAAAAAAAAATCATCCAGAAGAGAGCTTGAGTGCTGAACACAGCTATGATTTTAACACTCAATCGGTGTCTGAATATACAGGTAAAAAATAATTATGCAAGAATACCTCAATATTCAGAGCGATGGCTAGGATTAAATAAGGGAATAAGATTTTACACCACAATCAACTGACAACATAAACTGTCAGATAGGTTAGTCCCCCCACACAAAGTACCTTTTGCTAGATGCCAGCAGTAAATGCAGACAGACAAGTCCTCTGGCTAAATCTCAATAGGCCAACAATCGGATCATAGGAAGAATCACCACCAGAAGTTATATCTCTTGTAATTCTCTCTTAACTTCATTTTAGGAATATGAAAAGTGCTTAGGTTCACGTGCTATGTGCTTGTTAAATAGACAAAATTTAAGTGAATTTTATTTTTTACTTAAGATAAAAATTAAGCTTTGGACTTAACTGGCCCCAACTATTATATGACAAATATAAATAAAAAGTACGTGTGAATAATAGGCATACATGCGAAGGTAGCGTCATCTTAACACCAAAACTCCAAACCTTGTATTTCACCATTTTAAAGGTGATAACACACTTTTGCAGAGACAAAAAAGAAGATAGCAGAGAAGTAAAATATATTATTTGGTTGAAATATGAAATTCTGCATATTATATGTATTGGAACACCAAAAAACTGACTTTAGGTAAAAGAGGAAGAAAGCTAAATTAATCTAGCACCTACTGCTCAATATGTCACATGTGTTATTCTACCTAATGTTCATAGCGATTCTTTTAAAAGGACACCATATTTTTAATATTTAGAAAATCAAACTGAAGATACAAAAGGGAATTGTGCAAGGTCAAATAGATAACAAGCAAAAGAATTTTACTCACCTCTGTCTTTTTATTTTATTCATGAGGCAAGAAACTATTATAATCACTTAAATAAGTCAGGAAATGTTCCAGGTAAACATACCCTCAATGAAGTTTGAAACTTCACATTCTTATATTTTCTCAGGTAAATCATTTCATATTTTTGTGTTTCATTTTCCCTACTCATAAATGGAGATGCTCATACTACTTCCATACAAAGTTAAAATGATATACACAAAAATGTTTTATAAATTGTAAAGTGCTGTTCAAATATTAGCTCAAAATAATCAGTTCCCTGTCTTCATATTAGTATGGGTAAGTGTTTATACTTGTAATAGGAAAGATAAACATAGAATTTAGAAGATAAACATAGAATGTAAAGCACTCAACATTTTTTAAAGAAAAACTTATGAAGCTCGTCTATGGGTAAAAGACTGGGACAGAGGAAATGAAAATAAATGTCTTTGGAAGACATGTTTGAATTCGAGACATAAATGTTCCCCAACATATGATAAGTATAAAATTTTTTCTAGAGACAAGTCTGAGTTGACTTAAAAGACCAAATAATAACAAACTGATGTCATTATCACATATTGCTGGCTTGTATGATATATTGATCTGTAATGGTGGAAACCAAAGCTTGGCAGTTCATTTAAAAAAAGTTTGAAATAGAGAAATTATTTGGTTTTAGTAGAGGACACTAAGACCAAAAAAATATAGGAAGAGATACAAACGTCAGACCAGAAGAAGAAGTAGGATTAAAGTGAAAAAAGAGAGAAAATAAAATATAGATGCAAAAATCTTCAGTAGTTCTTTTTATCCATATTCTATATTTTTGCATCTGGCACACTGTTCTGGTTTACTGTTAAGGCAGTTTCTTCATCTATAGTGATAGTGTTTGTCTAACACATAAAATGGAGTATCACAAAACCATCATAAAACATAATACTGTGCAATATTTCATAGGTCGTACTATAAGGATAAATAATTAGGATCTCTAAATAATATATTGATTAGTTGGTGCTCTTTTCCTTAAAGTTATATTGTCTTCAAGTTTTAAGTGTACCACGTTTTGTTTAGAAAATTTCTAAATTTATGTATTACTAAGATTAACAATGGGTGTTCTAAAGATTTAATAAGCTAATTAGAATCAACTCACACTTATAAGTAAAATAACAGATTAAAGGGGTATTGCTCTATTTGAGATATATTTTGTATTATGGAGCCAAAATTGTAAGGCATTCTTCCAGAGTATGAAATACCCATACTTGTTTTTATGGGCAGAGTGGGAAAAGATGAAGGAATCTAACATTTATAGTGAATGAGTCCACACATTAAAAATTTAGATTGACTGTAGGAATTGGTTTTGGTTTTGCTATTTATGTAGTCTTGAATGCTTAAAGAATTTATTTTGTATCATAAGCAATTAATTATATATTAATCACCAGTCATAAAATAATGAATTATAAATTTTAGAGATTTAGAAGGGACATTAAAAATACGTATTACAGTTATTTAAACAATTTTTATAATATTAAAATTTTATTCAGATAGTAATTGATTTAAAAATGATTATATAAAACATACAATCCTAGATACAATAATTTTATAAGCATTCTGACAGAAAGGCCTAAGTGAAATTAACAGTGGCCACAGAAGATAATGGAATGTGGTTACAGAAACCTTATTAAGCAATGAGGTTGCCAGATACCATCAGGGAATAGATAGAACTCAGGTCCTAAATCTCTTCCATATAAATATTAGGGGCATATGAAAGCTAAAAGAATAGACTGGCGAATACCACAGACAGTACCATCCTTAAAATGAAAAGAATATCTGGGAAAAGGTATAAAAAAAGAAATAAACTTTTACCTATGAAAAGAAGACCACAAGGAAATTCTATACCTCCCTTATTACATGTTGAGATGAAGAAATGATTTAGTAGCAGGCTAAAGCCTAAATATACAGTGCCACTTCAATAAATTAAATTAAATTTAAGAGGAACTAACTTCGTAATATCAACCATAATTCTTCCTGATAGAATGACTATCCAATGGAGCCTCAAGAATCACCTCACACACACAAAAAAAAGAATCACCTCACGTAGCTATAACAAGGATACACTCAAACACAGAGAATCAGAAAACACCTGGAAGAAGCTTCTATTCATTGAGTTGGCTGAAAAATCTACTAAGAGGACCATCCTAGGAGAGTCCATGCCTAAATATGGTTTAAAACAATGTAAAATAATCTTGTTTCTATATCTAAGCAAAGAAGAAACAAAGTATAAATTGAGCACTATTTTAAATGGTTTATTAACCTTAATAGTCAGCCAAATAGAAATTTTAGAAACAATACACACGTATGAATTTTTAAATAAGGTGATATAAATTAGGTACAGATGAAAATACATAAGAAAATTTAAAATGGCAATGAAAGACTATTATGCAGAAGAAAAAACTAATTTGGAGGAAATATATAAAGAAAAATATGAAAAAAATATAAGATTCTAAGAGATTTCTAAGAAATGTTTTTAGAAGTTAAGATCAATTATTGTAAGTTCTTGGAGTGATTTGAATGTGTCCCCCAAACTTCCAAACATCAAGTCGTACAAACTTAATCCCTATGAAAGAGCGTTGATAGATGGGCCTTCAAAGAAGTGGTGAAGCAATGGGCATGATGGCACACATCTGTAATTCCAGCTACTCGCAAGGATGAGGCAGGAGGATTACTACTTAAGCAACATAATGAGACCTGGTCTCCAAAACTAAAATTTTTCGATAAAGGGTTGGGGGTGTAGCTGAAGTGCTCTCTGGGTGGACATACTATTACCATACAAATACACACACACCCCTACACACAAAGAGCAGGTAAGGTAGTTAAATCTTGAGAGCTTTTCCCTCCCGAGTGGTTTAATTATTGTCGGAGTGGTTTCCTGACAGAAGGAAATTCGGCTCCCACCTGCGCTCTCTTACATTCTCTTGCCCTTCTGCCTTTTGTGATATGATGGTGTAGCATGAAGGTAATCACCAGAAATACACAACCTAATAGTAAACTTTCCAACTGGCAGAACAGTGACAAATAAGGCTTTGTTCCTTACAAACTGCCCAGTCTAAAGTACTTAATTACTGCAGCACAAAGTGGTCCAAAATAATCACCATTTTTCAGATTCAGAAAGTTTAAAGAAACTTAAGCAAAGTAAATAAAAACAAATTCACTCCCAATTATTTAAACATTAAACTGTAGTTAAACGGTAAAAGTAAAGAGAAACGCCA
>PVJO010025135.1:0-23224 GCA_004026905.1 Hystrix cristata | reverse complement strand
AGGAGTCAATAAAAGTAAAAATCAAAACAACAAAAACAAGAAAGAATATGTAGACAAGAGAATGTATTGGACAGGTATCAGGATGAATAAGAGAAAGAGAAAATAAGGAGAAACAAAACCAATATATACATATATTATGTATACATACACATACAGTGGAATTTCTCTGATGGCCACCACTCTGTGGGGGGCACAGGCCGAAACCTGATTCTGTGCTCATTAGCCCTACCCTGCAGTGGTCAGTGCTGGGTACTATGTTGATCCTGGCCTCCAAGCATGAAGTCTGGGGGTAGTTGTCAGACTGCAGCAATCTGGGGGATCTTTGGTAGCCCGCCCACGTCTCCTTATAGTTTATGTCTCTAAAAGTTCCTTAGTGGTGTGAGTACTGTTGGCTTTACCAGATAGTGATGGCTTGGATCAGAAGAGAAATGGGAAAAGGAAAAAAAAAAAAAAGAAAAAAAAGAAGACACTGAGGGAGAGAGGTAACAGTGCTTTCATTGCAAGGTGTTTCCCACCCTATTTGACGTTCACCCTGCCGGTGCGCGGGCTAAGCCAGCGCAAATCTGTACCGGGAAGTAGCCTGACCTGCAAGCTCAAGCTTCCTGCCCACGATGGAGTCCAGAGCTGTCTTCCCTGGGAGGGGGCAGAGCCAGTGCAGATCCGCACCAGGAAGCACCTGACCTGCAAGCTCAAGCCTCGCTCCAAAGATCTGTACATCTTCTTTGGACAAATATTTATTCAGTTTCTTGGCGCATCTTCAAATTGAGTTCTGAACGTTTGGTATTGAGTTGTTTTGTATATATATAATTTATATTATATATTATACTATAATATCATATAATATATAATTGTATAATATAATTATATGTATTATATATAATATATAATTATATAATATAATACGATATATAATATATATTGAGTTGTTTTTTATATATAATATATATAATTATATATATTATATATATACCATATATATGTTCATGTTCATTCTGGATACAAAATCCTGACCGGATATTGAGTTTGCAATACTTTCTCCCCTTGTGTAATATGTGTAATATTAGTCAGCTGAGACATAATATCCAACACTCACAACTTAAAGGAGAAGTTTCATTTCCTCCCAGTTTCAGTCCATGAATGGCTGGATCCAAGGTGGAAATATGGTGAAAGAGTGTGCAGAGCAAAGTTTGGTGGCTGGAAAGCAGAGCAGGTGCACAGTGCCAGAATGGAAGGGACAAAAGTACAGACATAGCCTGCAAGCCCACACCTCCATGACCCATCTAGACACACCTACGAATATGCTCTACCAATCCCAAGGGTGGACCCTAAAGCCAGTCAAATTAAAAATCCACCCTAACCACCACATATATGTTACTTTTCCACTTTCTTTACACATAATATTCTTTGATAGTAAAAGTTTCTCATTATTGGATTTAATTTATCTATTTTTATTTTGTTGCTTTTGCTTTCATCATCTCACCAAGTCTCCTGATGGTTGTTCATGGCATAGTTGTCCCTAAGATCTGTTTCCACTGCCTTCGTCGTCCCTTGAGTTATTCAATAAAAACTCCTCCTAAGTTGGTCTACCCCTCCCATCCTATCTTGGGACTTCCTGTAGTTATTATCTCTTATCTCTGTCTACACTGTTTTTTCCTTCTATTCCCACAATCTATTTTCAAATACCTTTTTTATTCAGTCTATAAATAAGTTCGTGCTACTTCCACTCAGAAATTAAATCAAAAGAAAATCTTCTGCAGATATTTATTCTACGGCCTTCTCTAGAGTCCGCCCTGCCTCTCTCCTCCAAACAAAATTTTATGAGGCACCCATATTGATACTCTCCACCTCCTCACCAATCTGCAGGTAAGCCTCACCCACACCAAACCTGCTCTCTGAGAGGCCATTCAGAACCTCCAGTTTGCCAGATTCTGAGGACACTTTACAATTTTGTCGTGGTTGGTCACCTCTGATGCATTAGACATGATTTATCAATTATTTCTTTTTGGACTCTTTCTTCCTTCCTTTGGCTCTTTCTTCCATCCTGTGTCAGAAATGACACAAACTGCAAAAGATGACAGTGACTATAGGATTTTAAAATTTACTACTCATACACCACAGCTACATTTCACCAAAGGAAGAAAAGGTGTTATTTTTGTAAGAATTTTTATTATTTTTTTTTAGTAGTACATGTTTATAGCACATAACATTTACATTCCTTGTGTGGAGTTGACACGTGTACATGACACATCTCAATTCCTTTCCTCATCCCCTTTCCTCCATCTCCCCCCTCCCTCCCTCCAACTCTTTTTTTTTTTTGTGGTACCAGGGATCGGACTCAGGGCCTTGTGCTTGCAAGGCCCTCTAACTCTTGATCACCTTCCCATCTGAGAAAAATCTATCCCCCTGCTTCCCATTGTCTATCTATTATTTGGTGGGGGGGTGCTGAGGATCGAACTCAAGGCCCTGCACGTGCTAGGTAGGCGCTTTACCACTTGAGGTAAATCTCCAACCCTCTATCTATTCCTTTGCTCTTTATTTATACTTTGGGTTTCTCATGTAAAGGGAACCCTGTGATACTGAAACTGTGTCTGAGTTTCCTCACTTAACCTTATGGTCTTAGCTCCATCCACTCTGACTTAGGGCCATGGCCTTAAGGTGCCCACACATAAAGCCTCTTGGACATGATCTGATGTGAAAATCAACCTGACACATGAATGCTACAATTCTGCAAGTGCTGAAGATTAGGGGGAATGGGTGTTAAATGCCCCAATAAGTAAACAGCAATGCTTATTTGCTTCAGAAGAGAATGACTGATGAGTAGAGTCTAGGGTACCACTAGCCAGAGCTCAGAGATGGAGTCGTAGGTGTGGCACTGCCTCAAGTACATAAAAAACAGAATCTACAAAGCGGTTACATTAGAGTAGCTTATGATTTACAAGAGGATGCCCTAATTTACAATGGGCTTTAACTACAAGGTTTTTCAAGTGGGCAGTTTTTCTTGTGTCTCTAAATGTTTATTAATAGCACATTAGCTAGAATAGAATTGAGGGAGCTTAAAAGAGCTTAGAACTAAAGTGTAATTATATTGATCCACTGAGATTCAATATAAAACAAAGAGGTAGTATTTCTAAAGCGGTTGATTAACATCAGAAGAAGCAAATGCTCTGAATTAGAAGAATTCAGCATCCAATCCCACCATAAATGGTTTAAGCACAATAAGACTTTCTCTTAAAGAAATAAAACGTCTAAGGGTAAAACTTATCTCCCCATGTGGCTTGACTCAGGGCCAAATGATTTCATCCTCTCAGTCTCTCTTTTTCTCTCTGTTGGCTCCTTTCTGATTATGTGATGAGGAAATCCAACCAACACCTGCTAAATCCAGAAGAGAAACTGCATGCCTCTGGCCAATTCTAAGGTTAATTCTCATTCATTCCAATTAGTCCTGTGACTTTCCCTGACCCCATTTTTTGCAGCCGAGGGAACGGAGTGTGCTGATTTTCTTAGGCCTGTGATCACACATCCACCTCTAGAGCAGAAGATGGAATCAGCACCATCCAAACCACGCTCTCTGAGAACAGGGCAACTGGGGACCTCCAGAAAGAAATGGAGGGTTGATTTTTTTTTTTTAATGAAAAGAAGGGGAAATAAATGTTGGGTAACTGTAAAAGGAACAAATATTCACTTTGCTCAGCATACACAAGTTTGCTGGGTTACAGTTTTGGTGTAAAGCTAGAACCAAGCAGGATTGTCACAGCATCACCCAGGAGAGATGGCTCCATGCCTTCCACTAGCAGTGGAAATTTGGCCTCACTACAACACACAACCCATCAAAGCTTCTCCCATATATCAAATGCTTCTTTCTGCCATGGCATCATCTACCAAGAATCTCAGGCAGATTCTTTATAGGGCAATTCTGGACACACATACCTAAGATGTTACTACTTACTGCCATCCCTGAACAGTGCAAATAATCAATACTAACCCACTTAAGAGATGGAAATAGGAAGGACAAAACCTTTACTTTTCAATTTTCCAGGATGGAGGATTGGGGACAAAAGTTTGCCTTGTATGGGTTTTTCAGGTGATCTCGGATTTTGCATAATTCAATACAAGAGGAAAAAAACGCAATTTTATGGTTTAGTTTTATTTTAAATTAATGCAGGCCCCAGTTTCCATTCCAACAGTATTTTAGAGAGCTGAGCAGTGCAGGTTAATCCTGCCACAGGCATGGATTACTGGAGATGCACAGTTTAGTCTTCCAAAGCAGGAGAGTGACCCCTGGAAACCATGTTAGGAAGATCAGTGGAGGCAGGTAGATCTCTGACTGTGATACTTAACTGATTGTGTCAATTTGAGTAAGAAACACCCAACTAAATTGGATCAGCATAGTTCTGGTTGTGGCTGATGGGATTTACTGAAGATGTGCTGCAATTTACTGGTCATGAGTGACAGCAGTGGGCTTGCTGCCTGAATGGTGTAAAGGGGAAGCAAGGAAGGCAGGCTTGCTTCTCTTTCTTTGCAGAAGCTCCAGTCTTCATTGTCACCTTGGACATTGTCTCCTGGCTTCCAGCACAGACCCATCAGCCTCCCTGCACAGACCCTTCAGCTTTCCATCACAGACTCTTAGACCTACCAATACAGACACACAGAACACTACAGCAGCCTCCAGGCCTTCAATTGGATCCTTTGGATCTCCAGTGCACAGACAGACCTTCTGCACTCTTCCACATCTGACTGTTGGTGGCCACTGTTAGCCAATCTTGTAAATTCTTATATATTTGTATATCTTACATTAAATTTGCTTCTCCAGTAAGCCCTGACTGATATGCTGACCTTTGTCATACTTCCTTCCTTTTCACTTCTTCCTTCTGTCTCTACAGTTTTGGTTTTTCTGCCAAGTGCTGCATTCACTGTTAACTCGGTTCATTATTTCATTCTGCCTAAAGTAGAGTTGATCCACACACTTCTGGGCCAAAGTGTCTGAAGGGGAGAAGAGATTCTGAGTGTCAAATGTCCCAACAAAGTATACTATTCTAGAATGACTTTAGTAACCTCTAAAATGGATAAAGAAACTTTCATTTAAGTCTCCACTATGCAGTCTTGAGATCCAGAATCTCAGGTCTTGCCTTGACTCCTCTTGGAAGCATCGGCACAAATTTAAAAATTTTAGCCTGATCCAGCTATTCATTCTTCTTCACCTCTAAACACCATGTTTGTTGCTATTGCTCCACATTTACCATATTGCCCCAAACCTGGAAAGTTCTTGTTTCCCTGATTCACAATTCTGAATCCTAATCATACAATTTCTCAGTTACATTATCTCCTTCTTAGATTATTCCTTTCTATCCCTATCATCCCATTCCTGAAATCTTACAACACTCATCATCACGATTACCCACATTAATCATGTAATTTCTTATTTTGCTATCTGTTTCTTATATTTTTACCTGTTTGGGGGTCTAAATGGCTCATAATTTCACAGCCCCTTGATCCCTGGTTTATAATGGTAACTACTGCTATAATAACCCCACTTGTCTCTCAACTCTGCAACAGTTCCCGAGTTGTTATTCCTCTCCAAGCACTGATTTATGGGTCCATTTGTTCAGTAACCCTCAAAATTCATGCCCTCAAGGGCACTTCTTAAAAGGCTCTGTGTTGCAGTAGATCTTTGATGGACTTAGAAATCTGCCTTGTAAACAATTGTCCCAAGTGGTTCTGATGTAGATGACCCAGGACTAAATTCTGAGTCCTGTTTCCAAAGATGCTTCCCAATCATTCCACAGGGCTCATCAACTATCAAGAGCACCATCTCAAAGAACAAAACCCCTTCTGCCCCCCAGTCTACTTTTTCGGCTGCCACACACACCCCAAAAGTTTGCTATTAGAAACATACTGACAAAAAGAAAAAAATGTGTGAAAATATGAAGTTTGCAACTCCTGGCCACTTCTGTGTCTGGTGATGATTGATTGTCATTGTTTGATGACTCAACAGAGACAAAGACACACATTTGGGTGGCCAATCAATTGTTAAAGTCTCTCAGCATGATATGAAAGGGACATCAATTGGAATCCCAAGGCCATTCATTTATCTTAGTAAACCAAGAAATGTGATTACTTTTATGTGATTGGGCAGAACTTGAGATAGCTGAGTGGCTCATCTAGCGTTCCTCAGCAGCCCCTGAGACAGTCCTCATCAGTGCCTCCAGTCTGCAATGCTTTGGGACCCGGGGTCTGGAAAGACACGGAGCTAGGGTCAGTGAATGTGGTGTGACCCACCGGAAGAGCATGAGACACCTTGCACTCTTCCTCCTAATCTGCAAGGAATGTCAACGGCTAACATTTGTTAGGCATGGTACCAAAGGTTTTCTTACATGTTTTCATTGAATCTTCATTTTAAAGATAAGCAAATCGTCTCAGAAGTGTTACATTTCTAGCCTAATGTTATACAACTTTAAGTGTCAAAACTTGGATTTGAAGCCAGGGGGTGTGACTTCAGAAGTGCAGAAATCACTGTATTATTCCTCAGTCTGAAGCACATTAAGGGACTCAGGTATCACTTCACCATACATAGCATAGGATTATACCAGCTCTATCTATTGCATTGGGTTAACCTGAAGATTCAGATAAAAGGGTAGCTATGCAAGTGCTTTAAAAGTACGTGGTACTAGATCAGTGGTACTGTGCAAATGTAAATGCCTACAAAGACTAGGCAGGTGATATGTGTATAAAACTTGCAAGCTCCACAGAACTCAATCCCATTGTTGCTATGTACTAAAGCAGCACATGAATGGCAAGATTTTCAATATTTCAACAAAGCCCATAAATCCATAGTTTTATTTGAATTATTTTGACATTTCAAGTATTGGTTCCTATGTTTTGAAAAAAAAAAAAAAAAAGATTTTGCCAGCCAAACAAGTCTGAAAGATCCTGACTTGGGATACAGGCATCTATAAGTAGAAAGTCTTATAAGGAGAGGCTCTTAAAAGAATACCTTATACTAGGAGATGAGGTAGATACTGTCTGTGTATTTGGGCAGTTCAATGAAGACGCTGGTGTTTCTATTTCTAACCTATAATATGGATCTGATGGAAGAAAGTTTGGGTCCAGTATTGTCTCAAGCTTCCTAAAACACAACTTTGCCCTACAACTAAAAATCTCGTACACTCATTACAAGTGATGGGATTGATTTTGTGCTACTGCCATTCCTTTTGAAGAGACAGAAATCACTTAGATGAAAACATGAGGTTCCATTTGATGCATCTTATAGACAAGAATGTCTTTTGCCCAAACCTGCCAAGGGAAAGAGTTGTTATAAGAGGGAAACATTAAACCCCAAAGGTGGGTCACCTCTTCAAGAAAAGGATAGGTATGGCCACTGGGACTCCAGCTACTGGTATGCATTTAGCAAAGTAAAAAAAAACAGAAGTCAAAATTTGAGAACTAACTCTTTAGTTAGTTCTCTGCAAGATGTTCAAGCTTTAAAAAAAGGGCTTCTAGGGGACATAGGAAATGCTTTCAGGTATCTGAAGACCACCAAATAGGAAGAGGGATTAACTTTGTTTTGTGTGTCCCAGAAGTAAAATTATCATTAGTGTGGAAAACAATACCAGAGACAGCTTTCGGGTTGACTACAAGAAGCATTCTGAAAGTTGCCAAATATGGACATGGTTGCTCCAAATGGTAGTGAGTCTGCTGTCTTCAGCGGTACTCAAACAGATGCTGCAAGTACATCTAGTGAAGATGTTGCAGAAGGGATTTGGGCATTAGAAGCTGGGGGTGGGACAAATGAGAAGAGCAAGAGTTCATGACCTTCATCCTCATCCAAGTCCATTCGGATTCCCAGTCTGACTACCCACCAAAATCACCTGAGAAGTTTATTGCACGCAAGCTATGCAGACAGATCCTGATTCACTAGGGCCATAGAGAACCTGGGAACAGGTATTTTTAGCAAGTCATCCCAACTGATGGTGGCAAAGACACCTGCCAGCAGGTACTCTGTGATAGCCTTCAGTTTGCTCATCTCATTATATGCTCACACCCTTTTGTAGTATATGTGAATTCCCACATGAGGAATGTGAGGGTTTAAGAAGTCATCTAGCTGGTGAGTGACAGAGCAGAACTCTGAACTCAAAATGTGTTGTATTCCAAAGCTCTTAACCAGGGCACAAACTGCTCATTGAGTATTTCTGGCTTACAAATAAGGTCTGTTCTAAGGACTGGAGGTCTTGGAATATAGGACAGAGATTGTGTTTGTCAGTTTTTGCCACTGTGACAAATAACCCGAGGTAAACAGCTCAGAGGAGGAAAGATTTATTTTGGCTCACACTTTGAGGTTCTGTCCGTGGCCAGCTTGCTCCACTGCTTTTAGGCCTGTGGTTAGGCAGAACATCATGGCAGAACAGCAGGCAGAGGAAAGCTGCTTACATGGCAGCAAGGAAGCAGAGAGAGCAGAAAGAGAGGCAGAGAGGAAGGTGCTGCAGACCACATACAGTCTCCCGAATCACACCCTCGTGATCCACTCCCTTCTACTGGGCCCCACTTCCTGTTTCCATCACTTCCCAATAGAGCCATCAGATTATGATCTTGCCAGTGGATTAACCAACTGCTTGCTGAAGGTAGAGTCCTCATGACCCAATCACATACCAAAGAGCTCATCAGCTGGCAACCAAGCCATTAACACACGAGTTTTGAGGACATCTCAAATCAACACCATAACAGGGATGCTCCCAGGAAGAAAATGGAAGCTGCTCCAGGTCTTTGACTACTAGCTCACATAAAGTCCTAAGGAGAAAAGTTGTGACTGACAGTCTCCTGCCTAACCCTTGACCTGTGAGGTGCCTTCTGTGCATGGGGGCAATTAATTCAGAAGACAGGGGTAAAGGGAAGGAGGAGCAGGTCAGAGAAAAATCTGAAAAAATTATTTTCGAAGTGGAATGATATTTATCTGATTACTGCCCTGGGCTTCCATCCATACTTAGTGAAACACTGATCTCCAAACCCCGCAGAGTTTTCTGTAAAGAACTGGCTAGGCAAGAATGTGATGAATATGTAAAACAAACCAATAATACAAACACAACCAGGGTGACCTGTTTCAGAGGAGAGATTGTGCCCTGGTGCTGTAAATTTCAATTTCCGATGCTTCCCCAGCCGCAGAAAGGCAGAGCCAGCCCTTTGTGATGATCAGGCGGCTCTTTAGTTTATTTTCCCCCTAGGATAGGACAATAGAAATGAGAAAGTCAATTTTCCTTTCATTCCAAGCAGATTGAATTTTGCTAAACTAAAACGGGCTCAGGATAAGTTAAAGGTCAGTCTAGCCTTGGACCTTTTTCTTCATTAAAAAATCAACACCAGCATTGTTGTTTCTAGGTCTTTTAGCAGACAAATATTTGAAGATGCCATCAGCAGAGCCCAGCGAGGCATGTACTACTTTACCAAAAGCATAAACAGCCAAGGCAGGAGCCAATTATTGCTTCTATCAATGCATACATCGTTCTTATATAAAAGTATGGCAAATACATTCCACCTTGTTAAATATAATACTATTAAGACTAGAGAAAAAGAGATCCTAGGTAAACAACATGGAGACCAACTTGGTTATTCAGCTCTGCTTTCTTCATTGTTTTGTGCCAATGAAGAAATTAATACTGATACTTTTGAAATTGAAATTGATACTTTTGATCTAAAAGTATCAGTAAAGGAAGTCAGACTTTCTCTGAGCACCTCTACCAGTCACCAGTGTTGCTGATAGCCTATTAACAACAAATATTTGCTAAACTGAATGACATTTAGTAACTCAGCAGATAAAGAAGAAGCCAAGGCTGATTTGAAGTTTGGAGTTTACATGGCTGTCACAAAAACAGCAGGAGACATAAAAGAAAGTTTGTATTCAAGACTCCAAAGCTTGGTTTTAACAAGTTTACTTCACTGATAGTCGCTAGGTATTATTACTGCAAAGCAAAGGTGAAAAAAAAATAAAACGCAAGAGATGACAGGAAATTACAAATTGTGAGAAGTCATTACAATATCAACAAGTCGCTTTTGAGAGGATGTCATTATAAGGTTTAAAAATTGTCCCTGTACCTAAGAATGTTGATGAGAGATCGTAATATACTAGGCTCCTTTAAAATTGTAAGAGTGGAATTTTGTAGGGAATAAGACAGATATAAAACCCAATATTTATCTAGACTAAAGGGTAATCGCTATTATCAATTTTTTCCAGCCCATGAAACTATTTTGAAAAGAATAAAATGACGTTTTACAAAAACACATCATTCACTGTCAAGCCGTGAAGCTAGAAACCACATTCTGTTTGGACAGAATAAATTGAACTAAACAAACAAACAAGACTATTACAAGGTCTTCGAGTAAGGGGAAGCCAGAGTCCTCAGACAGAAAAGAGGGTCACATCTTCCAGCAAGGGAGGCACGGAGAGAACCAGGGATGAGAGTCTCAGCTTCATCTTCATTCAACCAAATGTCTCCATTTCAACGTTCCAGTTCTTAAGTCTTTTCAAATTAGTGCCAGTGTGACTTAGTAAAGATGGGAATTCTCCACAGATTGTGTTACAGTTTATATCTAGGTGTCCCCCCAAAGTCTCATGCACTCGTAACCGGGGCTTTTGGGAGGTGACTGGATCACAAGGGCTAAATGTGATGTTGAGAGACAAAGTCTGGCTGGAACCCTGGGCAGAAGAGGTGGGTGTCTAGGGGCGGCCTAAAAGGGTGCATCTCCCTTTTTCCTCTCTTGATCACTTGCTACTTCCCAACTGTGGGGGAGATTGAGATTAACAGTGGTGGACTAATTAACCTGGCAGAGAAAATTTCAAGGCAGTCAAACATTCAAAATGTACCATGGGTACTGCTTGCTGTTTTTAGCCAGGTTTACATTGAAAATCAGGAGCAAAAATCCTGCTTGAAAAGTTTCCATTTTCCCCAGAAAGGATGCACATATAAAGTTGAAGCAGAGGACAGCTTGTTGCTGAAAAGATTAGCGTTACAAAGAAGCCTACTACTTATATCTCCCTCCCTACTCCTCTGATCACTTGCTGCTTCCCACTGCTAGGCCATGAGGTGCTTCTCTTCTGTGATGCCCCTCTGCCATGCCACCCTGCCCTGGAGCCAGCTGATTATACACTGAAGCCTCTATGAACTATGAGCCAAAATAGACTTTTCTTTCTTTGAATTGTGGGTGTTGGGTATGGTGTCTCAACAATGAGAATACAGCTAAGACAGTTTGTGATTCTACATGCACCACAATCAAATTCAGGGTATGAGTTTCAGTGAATGAGACCTACAATATGGTTTAGGAGCCACTGTCTGTGTGTACATGTATGTGTGTGCTCACACATATGTGTTTCTGGATTTTTATATCAGTTAAAATCTTTGACTTGTAGGCTTACTCAACCACACATGTTACCTTAGATTATTTCTATTTCTGGTTTTTATAAAATTGCTTATATTAAATACAATATGGTATCATACAATAATCGTTATACGAAAAGGCATTAAAAACTGAGATAGTAGGAGTCTGTTGAAATTAGCTGAAACAGTCATCATTTATAAAAAATAAAATAGTATACAGGAACAAAAGTGTTTTAAACCTTCCAATTTGTTTATAAACAAAAGAGTACAGTTCCTTCTGTGTCTTACTATTTTATCGTTGAAATTATCCTGGTGGAGGTAAAAAAATTTTATGTAAAAGAGTAGTTCAGTTCACCTTATGCAACAAGTGAATGGAATCAGGAATTAAAATGAATCAGGTGTGTTCTGCATGAGTGACTTGCTCTGTGTTACTCATGTACCTGGAACCCAGACAAAGCAGAATTATTTTGGAAAGGATGAATGTAAAGTAATAAAGAGAACCAAAGAGTGAGGAAAAGATTTTGAGAGCTAAACCTCAAACTGACAGCATATAATCTTGGTTTCACACAAGCTCTTGCTGACAAACAAGTACACTGGGAATTGTTAAGCAATCCTAAACAATCAGGACGGAGAGTACCTAGAGTCTAGATTGCCTTTGGCTTTGCTGCCACCCAAAACCTACACCTGCTTTGTGATTTGATGGATTTCTGAAATAACTCTCAAAGGTGAGCACACAGTCCCTTCTCTCATGGAACTGATAGTCCAGTCAGTAAAGAATCAAATGCACATAATATTAAATCTAATTTATAACTGACATATGCAATGTTATAAAGAAACTCAAAATATTATGGGAGTTTAAAAAGGGAGAATTTCACCAGCAGTAGGAAGTCAGGAAGACTGTCAATCTAGAAGCAGAGTTACTTCAAGTGAGCCAGCTCAGCAACCACCTACTGCCCAAAGGGAACAGAAAAAGGCATCTGGCATAAGGCAACTGGTGAAGAGAAGCACCTAGCTGGGAAGAAACACAGGTTACCAAGGGTACCTCTGCAGCGGACCCCCAAGCCCACCTCTTTACTTTCTTTTCTTGTATACAGCTGCTGTGCAAGACAAGAAATGTACTTCATCTCTGTAGCAAATAACGTACTGACCTACATATGGCTTTTGGCAGAATAGGCAGTATTTTGTGTTTTGCTCAGCCCACGCTGAGAAATGTTGAACTTGCATCTTGACGTGTTCTTTGAAACAAAGGCAAAGGAAGACCTGTAGATGGATGACTTGAATGCAGGAATGTAACAGAGCAGATTTTGTGCCATTATGAAGACTACTTGTGATTTTTTTATAACGGGCCCCTCATTTAGAAAATGTGGCTTGCTTCAGTACAAATTCTGTTTGCACAGCAGTGACATTTTAATTTTTTTCAAGAGAAAAAGGAACTAAACTACTTTTCTCTTTCAAAGTAGGACCTACAAATATATTTAGATTTCAGGTATAAGCATGAAAGCAGCAGAAACTATCATTCTGATGAAAGCTTCTTTTTCTTTCCTCATATTTACTCTTCTTCCACCATAAACAAATATTATAACAGGCAAACCCTCTGCTCCTGGGAAAATGACCCCATCTTGCATGATTTGTTTATTTCCCTTCCTATCATCTCTGATACGTGTCCTAACACATGGCATGTTCCCACTGACAGACAGAATAGCCTTTTTATCTGCCCATCAGGTAGTACCACATCAGGGGCCAGCTGGCTTCATTTTCTTTCCATCCCTTCTGGATAAAGTCCAGAATCATGTAGTTACTATATCCAATACTTAGTATATTAATAGAGATAACAACATAAAGACTGCATTTCAGAAAAAAAAAAAAAAACAACAAACCTGCTGACCCCAAGTCCAAACTAACACATGCATAACATAATAAAGAACTGCTGTGGAAACTGAGGGAAAATGAAAATCTCAGTTTCGCCTAGTTATTCAACACTTTTCTGAGCACCGTGGCTATTCACAGAATAAAAGGAATCCTTGAGTTCCCAAAGAGTTCACATCAGGATTCCCTCTTCTAGCAGGTTGTCCTGGATTATAAAAGAAATTCAGCTCATGAAGACTAAACCACCCCACTTCGATCCTCTTGAACCTGGCTCTTCCCTCAACAGTGGACTGCAAAGCGCCTCCTGTTCTAAAAATATGGGAGGGGGAGAAGAAAGAGCAACTTTATAGTAAGAAACCTGAAAATTCCTGAGAAAAACATCAGAAAAACCCAAATGAGGGACAGTCTACAAAGTTCCTGATCAGTATTCCTTAAGGACGCCTCAAGTCATCAAGAACATGGGAAGTCTACAAAAATGAATAGCCACGAAGACCCTAAAGAGGAATAACAACTAACTACTATCATCTGATGTCTGGAACAAGATCCTCGAACAGAAAAGGGCATTAAATAAAAACTAAGAAACTCTGAAGAAAGTTAAAATACTTAGCTAAAAATATTATTTCACAATGTGCTCATTAGTGTCAACAAATATGAAATACAAAAGAGGTTTACAGGAACCTTGTGCACTATATTTTCAATTTTTATGTAAGTCAAACTATTCTAAAAACATTTCATTAAAAAAAATAGTAACTACTTTTAACTGTGCAAGAATGTACTTGATTGTCTAGTCTAAAGCTAGAATTGGGTTGGCCCAGAGAAGTCCTATAAATCTGCATGAACTCTTAGCCACCAGTCTGAGTATGTGAGGCTGAGGTGTAGCCCAGGAAAACGATTTCCAATCCCTTCCTGGGAAGCCAGTCTTTCAGGACTGCCCTTCTACCTGTAATGGCTCTTGACAGAGGTGAAATGAGTGAACACAGAAAACACAGTCACAGGTAGCCTCAAAGCCAGGGGAGACCAGCACCCACCCAAAACTGTGTTTACTGGGACTTCTGGAGCTTTAGTTTCTTTGTTTGGCTGCCCTTCCTTGAAAACAGGGGATGATGTTACTCATCAAAGACTGTGCAGCCTTCTGGCTGAGCCACTGTTCCTCTTGAAAGACCGCATGCTTCTGCTAAGGGAGAGGAGGAGGAGGTTAGGTTAGGAGAGAGAAGGAGCTTCCCCACAGCCAGGCCTGCTGCTACTCACAAGATTAAACAGTGCACCTGGCATCCCACTGTTTTATCACTACAAAACAGGAAGCAACAACAGATCTTCCTGTTTCCTAGGAAAATTTGGTTGTAGTTAATCCGATGATTTAAAATAGCAGATCTTAGCATTATTGCTGCTTAATTATGATTCTCTATCATTCAGCCATGTGCCATGTTTGCTTAGGGTACCATTCGCTGGCTTACAGGAGGTACAGAATGTAAGGGGCTTTAGCAGCCCAGAAACATCTAACGGCAACCTGGACTCAGTTAACTCCTTTGGACTTGACTGTGGTTTGGATCTGGAGTGTCCCTCAAAGGCTTAGTCTCCAGCTTGGTGCTACTGGAGGTAGTAAACCTTTAAGAACTACAGTCTATGTGAGGTATTTAGGTCATTAGAGGTGTGTTTTGAAGGGGATTGTGAGATTCCCAATCCCTACCTCATTGTTTCTTTTGCTTCCTGGATATAACATGAGCAGTTTTGTTCTGCACACACTCCCTACCAGAATTTGTTTCCTTGCTATCAGGTCAAAAGCAATGGGGGCCAACCATAGACTGGAATCTCTAAAATCGTAAGTCAAAATAAACCTTTTGGTAGGAACATGTAGCAAAACGGCTCCCCCCTTGAGCTAGAATGAAAAAGAAGACACAAAGCCCTTTAAGGGCACTCCCTCTGTCAGTGACCTCCACCCTACCACTAGGCCCTGCCTCCTAAAGGTCCAGCCATCCTGGGACCAAGCCTTTAACACATGGACTTTCGGGGGCACACTTACCCAACCCCCAAGCCATAACAAGCACTATCGCTAAACACAGTCACATTGTGTGTTATGGCTTCAACATATAAATTTCAAGGGGACATGTTTCAGCCCATAACAACATGGAAATGTAGAGCAAGTAATTTAAATAATGTTGTAAGCTAATCATTAACTTTAGAGTCAGAAAAGCTGCATTTGAAACCAAAGTTACTGAAGGGGTCGGAGACTATAGATCACTTGCTTTCTCTAACATTAGTTTCCTAATTTTTTTTAATAAATAGGAATACAAGAACATCTGTAAGTCAGAGTCATCACAAAGCAAAAATGAGACAAAGCCTACGGAAATACATTGCTGCTGGTTAGAACTTGCACAATTGTCCTCCATTGTAATAAGTTATGGACCTGCTGGTTCTGGAAGTAAGTGCTGCACAAATAAAGGATTCAGAAAACAGAAAAACAGGCTCCCATGATATCTCAATCCACAGAGCAACCAGGGCGAGGTCTGAGTGTGCAGAGTGTGATCCACTGCATGCTTTGTGTGTCTCTGCACTCCCAGAAGAACACAGGTTTCTATCTGAAGAGGTTCAGAATATGAAGCTCAATCAGGTAAAATCTAACTCTGAGGTATTTACTGCAGCTAATGGAAGGAATTTAGTAATAGATTGAGGCAGTCAAGTGCTGTTAATTGCCTGGGTCCCAGCTTCTAAAAACTGAGGCTTCCACTTAAAGAACTGATAAGCAAATGGACTGGGTATCCCAGTGGGCAAGAATTTTACACAGCTCACATAAAGTTCAATCATAAAGGACAGAATTTCTTTGATCCAAATAACAATTCTTTATTTCTAAAGTCATCCTGTCCTTCACAGCAAAACCAAGACCTGGCCCCTGGCCTTCTGGCTTACAATTATTTGACATATTTAACAAATGGTATTGAGCACCAGCTATGCTAAGTTCTAAGACTACAACAGAAAACAGAGTCAGATATTTTTCCTGCCATCACAGAGCTTACACCTGGGAGAATATCGACATTATTCAAGAATACACATTTTCTAAATTTAAATTATTACTCTCAGAGGTATACAGTGTTGTGAGAAGGCCGGATTGGAGGATGAGTACTAGTAGGAGGTTGGGAAAGGGAGAGGGAAGTGGCTCTGGTCCAAGTGTTCCTGAAGCAGGGTTCTCAGGGCCAGAAACCATAGAAATCTGATCACAGAAACCAAGAAGGAAACCAGAAGAAGCATAGCACAGCAAGACTTTGGGACACCTGCTCTAACCATAAGGGGGCTGCAGCTCTGACCAAAGGCAGGTCACACCAGCAGCTTCCTAAGCAAAGAAACGAAACAGCTGATACAGAAAAGGCTCCCACCCAATGTTCCTATCCCAATCCTCCATGCAAATAAGAGACCCAAGCTCGCAGTGAGTGTCTGGTCCTGGATGGCCAGTGTCTGAGCTCAGCGGCAGGAAACGCACTGGCTAGGCTTGACTGCTGGGGGAAGCAGTGTTTCAGAAGGCTGAAACTTGCCTGCATCTGTGTTAGTAGGAAGTGTTTGTAGCTGTTGTATTTTTAAGTCCAGAGCCGTGTGTGAGCCCTGGGAACCCATTTATATCCACAGTAGTTTCTGCTGTGAAAGCAGGAAACAAGCTTGATCCCATGGGTCCCCTTCCCAGAATGTGATCATCTCATTTCCATTTGTGCAGTCCCTGACTGTCTCAGAGGGTGCCAAGACAGGAGGTTGGAGGTGCGAAAAAGTGTGAGGTAGATAGAGCACAGCAGTGTGCTTGCCACACATGGAGCCAGGTGCAACACGGTGCGAGATGAAGCTGGAAAGACAGGCAGTGGGAAAACTACACAGGCCCTTACACGTCATGTTAAAACTTTTTATTTTCCTAGGTGCAACAAGAAACTGCTGAAATGCTTTAAGCTGGAAATAGGGGATGATGTGATCAGATTTACATTTTTAGACAGATCTCTTTGGTTATAATATGGACAGCTGTTTGGCCGGACTGGCCCAATCTGTATTCAGAGATTCTGGCAGCTGTTCTGGCCACAGCCTGTAGCAGCCTGGCCTCTGTCATTACTTGGAGATGCACTCATTCATTAAGCATTTATTGAGTTCCTCTGTATGCCAGGTTCTGTGCCAGGGGCCGCGAAGGGACAGAGGTAGACAAAGAGAAAAACTAATCTGCTAATGAACTGGATACGGAATGCAAGAAAAAGGAAATGCTGAGAATGATTTCTAAGTTTCTGGCTCATCAAATAGAATGGAGAGTGGAGCAGGAAGAGTGTTCGGGGAAGAAGACTGAGCATGTGGACCTGGACATTTGAAGTCTGCAGTGACTTCAAGACACCCTGAGGAAATACAAAGGTGTTACCAGGGGAATCCACAGCTCAAAGAGGAGGATTGTGGATAAGCTGCATAGAGATGGCAGATGGAGCTCCAGGTGAGATTCTGTAGGGCAAGAGTTCAGAAGAAGATCAGGCCTCTGTCTGACCTTCAAAGGACAACCAGCATGTCATGGCTGAGATGAGAGGAAAATGAACCCGAAAAGGAGTCCAAAGAAAGGGGTAGCAAGAGAGATAAGAGGAAAACTATGACTATGTGGAGCCACAGAAACAAAGAGCACTAAGAACTGGTCAGTACCACACTGGGATATTCTGCCAAAGGCTAAAGTAGAAGAAGTCTGAAAACAACTATTGTTCCCAGGATGTGTAGATCATTGATTATGTTTGCTAGAAAAATTAGAGAGAAGGGATGGTAATGGGGAACACGCTCCAAAGACTTTCAGCTGTGAGGAAAGGAAAGACAAGGGGTGGGGGGCGAGATGGATGGTTTTCCCCTTACGAAGCACAGCTTTGCTTCAGCTCTGACACTCTACCTCTAAATTCCCCGCTTCACAAAAAGCACATGGACACAAACCTCAGGTTATCATAGTCCTGGGGCTCAGCTCACAGCAGCCACCCCAAGTGAAACAAAAGTGACTATACTGCCTTTGTCAAAACATCTCAGGGAATAAGGCTCCAGGAAGGCCATGGCCCACACTCAGAAAGTTGTTTGGAAGAGTTCCCAGAATGGGAAGAAAACATTTTACAGCCAACATTTTATTAACAAAATTGCTGCCCTGGGTAACGTCCCAATATGAACAAATGTTTTTGGTAATGCAGTCGCATTCACAGGCAACAAATTCACTGTTTTACAGGACAAGCGATGGTGACAGATCTGTATCCCTAAACACTTCATTTCATTAAGGGAAGCTGTCTACTTCCCTAAACATTAACTTACTGAATCCTGCTGCTTAGATAAACGGCCCGAAGCAGACATATATTCCTTATGATCCCACAAACCTTGCTGCGCTATAGCTCCTTTGTGTTTTATTGCATGAGCTTTATGGTAGTAAGAGGTGGCAGACTGTCATTTGTCACTTTTTGGTGGCAATAATTTAGCACATAATGAGCAAAACTCACATGCTCCCTAGGAAGTACAAACCCTCAGCAAATAATGCTGGAGGCACAAACAAGAGAGATTTTAGAAAGGGAGCGGTTGCTGTTCAGAGGTGGAAATGAGGCTGAGACAAGAAGACTCCGAGGTGCACTCGGGAAGGAAAAACAAGAAAAGAACTTTAAGGGCAGCTTCTGGATGAATGTAGAACAGGCTAGAGAAGGACAGCAGATGCCATGATTATACCAGGAGTAAAACAGCAATTACATGACTGATAGTGGCCATCGTTTATCAAGTGCAGTGTGCTACAGTCTCATGCACTGTGCCAAGAGTTTTGCGATAAATCTTATTCTCTCATTACGTCATCCCATAAGTTATTCAGGGAATCCAACTGCTCTGAACTTTATAAACACACTTATTTTACTTTACAAACTTAAGTTTATAAATCTATAAACAGAAATTATAATACTGGGCCCCAAAACCACAGGTAACAAAAGCAAAAAAGAAAATGTAACGAGATTATATCAAACCAAAAACTTCTGCACTCCCAAAAAAAAAAAAAAATCAACTGAGGGAAGAGATGATCTATTAAGTAGGAGACAGTAACCCAATAGCAAGAAAGCAAAAATAACCTGATTTAAGATGGGCAAAAACCCTTATAGATATTTCTCAAGAGAGGAAATACAAATGGCCAACTGCTATATTTTTAACATCAGGAATCATCAGAGAAATGCAAATGAAAACAATTTGATACTACCTCATACCTGTTAGAAAGATTATGATCAAAAAGACAAAAGATGAGCATTGAGAGGATGTACAGGAAAAAGAACTCTAGTAGGAATGCAAATTAGTACAGCCATTATAGAAAACAGCACAGAGGATTCACCAAAAATAGCCAGAAATAGAACTATCATACGCTCATTAATTCTACAAAATGAAAGGACTTTATTTGCGATCTCAGGAATTATAGTTTGAGAGACACGGGTCCAGGTAACTGCATCAGTGTTCTGAGGAAGGCAGGAAAATGGTAGTTTAAATGTCAAGAAGGAACAGGAGCTATGTGACCAAGAAAAGAAAAAAGATGTATTAATAGAGTGAAAATGTCCATCGAAAGACTGCCCAATAACCCCTCGATATGCAAATTGAACCTCTGCACAGTGTAAGTGTCTAATAGTTTAGGTTGTTCCAGACGCCTGTAGCCAAAGGGAAAAGTGAACGAAGTTCGCATTCCAGGTGGCAGCCAGAATCCTGCAGCATGCCAGCCTTGCTTCCAGAAAAGGTTTCCTGGCTCCGCTTTGAAGGGCTCTTTAAGTTGTTCTCATTGTCATTCTCACACATACAGCCCTGCCATCCCACTTCTGTGTATAAATCCAAAGGAAATGGAATCAGCAAGCTGAAGAGTCATCTGCACGGCCACATTCCTTGAGGCATTATTCACACAGCCCACATATAGAATCAACCTACGGATTCATGGATAAGCAAAATGTGGTCTAGGGACACGATGAACTACTACTCAGCCTTTAAAAAAAGAAGGAAATCCTGTGGTTTGCAAAAAAATAGATGAACCCCAAAGGAGGACAGTATGTTAAATGAAATAAGCCAGATGCAGAAAGACAAATAGTACATGATCTCATATGTCAAACTCATAGAAGTAGAAAGTAGAAAAATGATTATTAGGGCTTGGGGGCTTTGGGGAGAAGATTGGAGAGGTACTGTTCAAAGGATACAAAATCACAGACTAAAGGAATAAATTCAAGAGATCTATTGTACTACATGATGACTATAGTTAGTAGAGTGTGTTGTATATCTGAAAATTGCCAAGAGAGTGTATCTTAAGCGTTCTCACCACAAAAAGAAGGAGGATAAGGAGGAAAAGACATAAGGATTTATAAGCTAGCTTAACCATTAGACAAAACATCATAGGCATAAATATTGTCAGTCAATTTTTAAAAATAAAAAAACTTATTAAAATGCAAAAAATGATAATAGTAACTAAGGTCATGAACATAATTTCAAGTGTTAGATTTTAAATCCAAGCCCATCTGACTCATAAGCTTTTAGCAATTATGTCATAGACGAGACTACAAATAAGGCTATCTGGGATTTTTTTTAATCCATGTTTGGTTAAAAAAAAAAAAACCTATGTGACTCAGGATCAGAAAGATAACTTCTTCTAGTTTCTTGTCTATAAAATGAGGCAGTGAATTCTCTACTCCACTCTAAAATTAACATTACCATTTTCATCCGTCTCTTTGGCACGTCTTATCCGGCATTATTTGAAAATCTCTAGTGATAATATAATTTAAAGAGCTGGTCCATGCTATTCTAAGAATAGAAAAAGTTTGTGCCACAATCATTAAGAATTTGAAAGATCAACAGCCCTCTTTCGAGTTTTGGCTGTCCTAAGCACACATTTATCCTCTCCTCTCAGCTCTAGTCAACTGATAACAAGAGACAAATAAATCTAGTAGTGATTTATTGCTAGTAAAAAGAGAAGGGAGACTCCTTTAAGACCCATTGTCACCCATTTTGTTCTTTTATTATGCTAACAAATTTATAAAGACATAGTTGACATAAACAAGTACAGTGACACCTCAATTCACTGAATACTTTTGTTTGCAAAGAATTTGGTTCACAAACAGAAGTATTGGGCAAAATTTTGCTTTTGTTTGCAAACTCTGCATCAGGTGACAAACACAACCACAGCCATCTTTCACACACACACACACACACACACACACACACGAACAAAAATGTGGCCATCTTTTCCAAAATTGTAGAACAAATTAAATTCGTGAATCAAAGTACCACTGTATCTCAAGTGTAGGATTTGAAAGGTTTGACATATGTACACACCCATGAAGCCATCAGCACAATCAAGACCAGGAGCATACCCACCACCCACAACAGCTTCCTGGAGCCCCTTTGCCATTCTTCCCTCCCTCCTCTTCATCCTTCCCAACCATCTTATCGACCCCCATACAACCACCAATCTACTTTCTGCCACAATAGATTAGTTTGCATTTTCTATAATATCACGCAAATAGCATTATACAGAATATACTCTTTTGATGATTAGTGTAATTACTATGAATTTCTCCGTGTATCAGTAGTTTATTCCTTTGTATTGCTGAACATTCCATTTCATGATTATAACAGTTTGTTTTAGCAAACTGCCAAATTGTTTTTCAAAGTGCATGTGCCATTGTGCATTCCCGACAACAGTGCATGAGACTTCCTATTCCCCCACACCCTCAGCAGCCCTCGATACAGTCATATTTTTTTTTTCATTTTAGCAATTCTAATATACACAATTTTGTTGTGGTTTTAATATACATTTCCCTAATAACTAATGATATTGAGCATCTTTTCACAGTCTTATTTTCTATTGCTATATCTTCTTTGGTGATGATGTTTCATCTGAAACACCACTTTCTCTTGAAGACTTTCTCTGACCACCCAGTTTTGCTGCCTTGGTATCATCTCCCATGTCTACAGAGGTCCCAGAGCAACTGGGATTTGAGCCTAAGGAGCAGAAGAGCAGGAGCTGAAGTCCACATTCAGAATAGCTCAGCTCCAGTGGCCACGCCCTGATGCAGCTACTTATAATCCATTCATACCTCAGAGTGCAAAGTATGTGTTGTCTTCTAAGTTTTCATAAATATAAGTTTTAATTGGACACAAATGAACACATAAGGAGACCAAGCAGAGGAAGATCAAGCACATGCCTTATAGTGCACAAGGGACAGAAAGGCATAGACCAACTCTATGCCCTGGTCCTAAGCACTAGATCCTTACCTATCTCTAATCAATTACATGTGAAATTTCTGAGGTTGTAGGAGAATAAACCATACAGACCTTGAAAAAGCTATAAAGGGTAAATATTGCATGCTGTGTACTTAATACATGAAGATGTTAAGGGCAGACAATTGCACAAAAGAGGTTGAACTCCCATTCTCTGCAAGAGAGGATGCTTTCTGTCTTCCCCCAATAGATGAATCACTGATTATCATATATTTCCAAACATCTGAGCAGCCCCACAGGGATCCACACAACCTGGTTTTCTCTGATCCCTGTTGCACGCCATTGTCCTTATGATGAGCATAATCCCCTACATAAGCGATGTCATAATTTTGCACCCCTCTAAACAGTGGGCATCTATATTTCTTTAAAAATGGCTGTCAGGTTGCGATTAGAGGAAAAATAAATTTCACCATTTTAATACCAGCCTGTGGAACTGAAACCAAAGAGTAGAGATGGCTCTGAGAAAATGAATTCTTTGACAGCATAATCTTAACACTGTCAAATTATTCAGCTTTTTTCTTGAAACTCACTTAATACTTCATGCAGATATTACTTTTGCCATCAAATATCACTTTCATAACAGGTAATAATCCAGGTGCTTTTCTGTATTTTTTTCTTTTACTAGATATATTATATTTATTTTATTTAGTTATTTACCAAGAACATGTATTGGTACATTGTATACATAATGATCACATTCATCATGGTTAATTTGTACCTGTACATGATATATCTTGGTTTCCTTCCCACTTCCC
>PVJO010025134.1:0-23242 GCA_004026905.1 Hystrix cristata | reverse complement strand
CTGGTGTACTAGCAAATTAAACAGGCTGCGATGCACAAAAGTTGCTTTTCACTGAGACAAACTTGACAAAGAAAGCAAAGATCCTAAGGAGACAGCCCAGCTTACTGCTCAACCCCACGACTGCCACTACATCCTCATCCTCCTCTTGTCCTCACCCCTAAGGGACCCCTGCGTCCCATGACTGAGCTCCAGGCTCACTCTGAGCTCCAGCAGTTTGCACAGATGCAACTTCCGCTGCCTAAGCATTTGTGGTCTAAGATGGAACTCCCTTGAAAAGCACTACATTTGGCAGCAGGCGACAATGCTGCAACAAACATGAACTAGTGAACCTGTCCTGGTGCTGCCAACAGTTTATCCTTGAAGACTCTACTACTCACCAAACCTGAACAGAGTGAGGAAGAAAAAAAGTGAGTGTTCCCTTCCCTCTCGCCTTCAGGGTCGACCCTGAAAATTAGAAACTCCTGTCATGGCTCTTTGAATTATTAGACCTGGCTCTGTTAATCAAACGCAACGTTACACATTATACATGATTATATTGTTCTCATGGCTTGGGAAAAAAATCTTAGAGCATGCCTGTTGTCCTAGCACTCTGGGAGGCTGAGGCAGAAGTACAACTTTGAGCCCAGCACAGACAATTTAGTGACTCAGTGAGACTCTGTCTTGGAATAAAGATAAAAAAGAAGTGGGGGTGTAGCTCAGTGCAGAACCCCTGGGGTCCATCCTTAGTGCTGAGAAAAAGCAAAGAAAGGAGAGGGAAGGAGACAGAAGGAGAAGACAGGAGAGGGGAGGGGAGGGGAGGAGAGGAGAGGAGAAGGAGAGGAGAGGAGAGTCCCCTCTCTAGAGCCTGAAATTACTGACAGCGAAAATTTTAGCATTGTTCTGAACAGTCAGATGACTGAAAATGAAACATTACTTTGTCACATGTGTGCAAATATTTTCCTGTCTTGCTGAGAAATGTCATCAGAAGGTGAGTCTTTTCTGGCTCAGTCTAATTGTGGGAGTAATGACAGTGCACAAGAAATAATATCTCTTCCAACACCCTCAGGGCACCGCAGCGCTCTTTTCCTCGCAGAGGCTCAGTTATTGCTCTTCAGCCTGGTGTTTACAAACACGAGGCAGCTCATTATTCAGCAGAGAAGAGGAAATGGGAAGGCTACCAAAAAAAAGTAATTTAACTAAGACATTAAGTAACGTGAAAAGACTAATTAGATGCACGAGTTGCCCATCATTTTCCCCTAAGAACTTTCTCATAAGGCTCTTCTCTCCTAGGCTTCAAAACTAAACGTGGCACACATAATAATCAGACTTCAGAGTGGCGGTGCTAAGGGGAACACCTGTGGGTACCGCCACAGCCTTAATGTGCTCAACAAAATCCTAAGAACACATCCAGTGGAGAGTCAGTCCATCTCTTTCTCTCTCAGGTGCTGGGGATCAAACCCAGGACCTGACTCCTCCTGGACAGCACTCTATGTTGGCTTCGGTGTCCCAGCGACAGCGTCCTCTCTTCCAAAGCACAGTATGGCGTGTTCACAGGAGGTAGCTTCTGTGGGTTCTCTAGTTTTTAAAATTAACATTCAGGAGAGTAAACTTCAGTACCGCAAAAATAAAAGACTAAATCTCAGAGACATGTAAATGGTCCTCCCAAATCAGCCCTCCGCCTGGGTGCCCCTCTCTCTAGCCTTTCTCGTGGATGCTGCCTTCTCTTCCTGCCGGTTGTCACCTCCTCGAAGAGCCCTTCCCAGATCTTCCCATGAGAAGCGAGCAATCTCAGCTGATTCCAGTTGTTCCACGACGCTCTCCACTCTTTATGCCTTTCCCAGTCCTCACCGCTCTCTTTCTTACTCTCTGGTTTGGCTTCGGTTTGTTGGTTTGTTTGCTTCTGTTCTCATCCACTCACATGACAAGGTAAACTCTTGGTGAGCAGAGGCTTTGGCTGTTTCCACCCTTCTGTCCCCGCTTCTTCCACAGGTCAAGAACATATGTCTTAGTAATCAATAAATACATGGGACTACATGGATGGATGGATGGATGGATGGATGGGTGGGTGGATGATGGATGATGGATGATAGATGATGGATGATGAGTAGATGGAATATACTGCTGAGAAAGTATTACATGGTGATTCAGAAGCCAGGTAGACTATGATCATAATCTGTCTTAATCTGGTCTGTAAAATGAGGATAAGTGGATTTTTCTGTAATTGCAATTCCCTAGAATTATTATAAAAATTAAGTGCAATAATGTAAACTGCATTTAACCTATAAAGCTCATATTACTTGCTTGATAAATAAAGGATATTCAAATTAATATCTCTACTATACAACTGGCTTGTTATTACATAGGCAATTCTTCCTTATCAAGTATGAAAAAAAATTCACCAAGTAGATACATAATCTACTTGTCATGTCAAGTAACATAGAGAAGAAGGTACAGTAGATTAGGCTTGTCTGTGTTTAATAATACTAATAATATTTAGAATTGTCAGGGATAGTAGGCCTGAAATTACACTGCTAACTGGAAGCTTGTAGTTACCTCTATATGCCTTCTTAAAGACAGCTGGGAAGAGAAGGTCACTGAAGCTGATGCATTTTGAAAGCAAAACAGGATGACTGTCATTTGCCAGATAATTTATTGTACGCACAAGTCTTTATTTTTCCTTCTTAAAATGTGGATATTTTATTGTCTTTTTTTTTTTTTTTGGCCAGAGATTGAACTCAGGGCCTTGTGCTTGCTAGGCAAGCACTCTAACCACTGAGCTAAATCCCCAACCCCTATTGTCTTATTTTTTACTAAAACTTACACAATATGCTTTATTCTAGTGCCACCTAAGTTTCTATATACACTTGCACAGTAAGTATGCATTTTAAAATATATATGGAAAGAGCCTATTTATTATAAGACATGGGAAGTTCTACATTATTTCTTATTAGTGAAAAACAAATTGGCTTTTCCCAGTCATTGCACAAATATTTATTTTTCCATTTTACCCTCCTTATAATTGCAGCTGCAATTATATAACTACCTGGCAGCACCTGTAGCAGAAAGCTTTTATTTCCAGGCACACTAGCCACATTGCTTTTCCAAGCCTGAAGAAGTATCGCTGACAGAGAGCCCTTCCTCTCCCCAGGAGCACTCCACTGATAGCACAAGTTTCCTGCACACATCTCCACTCAAATGACACGTAGTGATTTCTTTTCCTTGCGCCGAAAAAAAAAAAAAAACTTAGAATGCACAGGTGGTCTGAAATTCCAGAAGTGAGAATGAAGTTGGTAGTATAAAATCCTGGTTCCTCCACTGATCACACTAGAGTTATGTGAATCTGGGCTGGTGTGCCTTTGTATGAAATACAGAAAGAATAATTTTTTAGAAGTCAAAATAATGAAAAAATTTTTAAAAACCAAAACTCATAAAAATCCTGGCTATAGTCTTAATGAGCCACTTGGACCTCACTGAGATGCCCGAGTTTCACCCTAAATTCCGTATCCTTTAGAAATCCAAAGTCTTTCCTATATCCCCGCAACTTTCTTCAGGAAGAAAAAGGAAACAGGGGTGGGAGGGTGTCTGCCTCCAGATCTGTTTCTATGTAAAGTATCTTCAGTTAGCAGTTTATTAAACCAGAAGGAAACTCTTCTCCCCTTCTTCACAGAAGAAATCTTTGCACACAGCAGCGGACTTTACTGAAGATTGAGGGCGAAGATGAATGAGGGGCTAGATTGCAGCCATGAGATGGGACCACAGGCATCGCTGTTACAAAAAGGACTTAGACGTTTTGCTAATGTGTTTGAGGTTTCCACCCATCTTGTCTCAATCTTGCTATCTTGGTGACTTCATTTGCCTTTTAATATTTTTCTTTTTCCTCCTCCTCTTCTCCCACTCTTCTCTTTTCCTTTCTCCTCCCTTCCCTCCTCCTCCTTCTCCTCCTTCTTCTTTGAATCATAGCAAATTCTTAAACTTGTATACTCAGACCGACTCAGTGGCAACCTCCTGCTGCCATGTTTGTTGGTTCTCAATGTTTCTACCAAGTTGTGTATCAAAACAGTTTCTCAAGTGAAAAGAATTCCAACACTAGAACTTGGGCATCTCCATTTGTTCTTGTTTTCCCCACCTTTCCTTAAACAGTGCTGTATACATGGCACTCTCCACTGCCATATGCTAATCTCATTCTTTTTTTTTTTTTTTATGGACACAGGAGGACTTCTCCACCTCCTTGCCGTTGAAAACTTGGACGTGATCAGAATGCTAGTTCTGCCCAATGGTCTTGTGGCCCTCCACATCCCTCTGTGGCTTTCCCTCTGTCTTGGACATCTCCATCCAGTGCCTCTCAGGTTGGAAGTAACCAGGCACTTGCTTCTCGAGGCTGCACGGAGGAGGTGCATGGAAACGGTGGAAGAGCCCAGGATTCCCCAAAGCATGTTGCACCAGCCAATACCCAATACAGACTCTTTCTGCAGTTTTCCCCTTCATAGTTCCTAATATCATCAGTGTCCTTTCTGTGGCTCACTAAAAAGTGAGAAATCAAAACAAGCAACTATTCTTGCACACGAACACATCAAGAATGACACACTGTTTTCTAAAATTCTAATGTAGTGATATTGCACAATTCTGTGAACTTATTAAAAAAACATGGAACTGTACACTTAAGTAAACTCTGTAGCAGGTCAGCTGCACTTCAAAAAGGCTATTTTTTTAAACTGACAAAGTGAAATATATATTTCTTTTAGTAAAATGCAACTTCAAAAATAAAATATTGCTTTACGTTATTTAATTGTCCTATTATTCTGCACACAAAAGATACCTCGTAAACTTTCATTTCAGTGTCTCAAGAAGTATGCTCATGTTCCCAGGGAGTTAATGGCTAATAATGAAATTACTTCAGGTTTCTAACTAATGTTACATTTAAAGGTTCCATCATGTTATTTTAATATTGATAGCCTGTCTATGTAAATGTCATCCATTAGTCTCATTTTGATGTCTGTGTATGTGTTGCATAAAATCAGCTAGATCACATTTTTAAAACACGAACTTATCTGGGCAGGGAGTAGACCTTTAAACTCTGCGTTATCTGACTAAGTGAGAAAGTTTAAATGTTGGCACACTTTATTTGTTGTCATGTATGAAAATTTAGGCTCAGAAGAGGAAAATTAATTTCCAAGTAGCAAGAAGCAAGGTGGAGGCAATGAAGCCTGGCCTGGGGTCTGCCCTCTAAGGTGAGACAGAAGACTGAGAGACTCCTCTTAATCCGCTCCATACACCTGCTTCACACCTCCTGTGTGTGGAGCAACATGCTCATGTGGCAGCCACAATGAAGAATAATACCAGCAGGTCCCTCCCTGCAGTGTGCAGAGGAATGCCGGCTTCGATGTCAAAAACCGTGACAATTTAGGGGAGCAATTGACTCAAAGATTTCTAAACAGGGGAACACAGCAGAGTGGAAACTGAGGTCCTCTGTGAGAAAAGGCAGAATGTGGTTATCAACAAGGACACGAAAGAGACCACAAGGCACTGGGCTCCTGCTGTCAGAAAAGCGGCAAAGACTTCCTGGAAGGGGGCCGTCACTGGACTACTCGGAGCCCACCTGTGGTGTGGAGCCTGTTACCAGGTCTAACCGAATGAGAATGGGCCGTGTTTAAAACTGTCTCCCCCTCGATGATGAGGTCACCTGCGCTGCGGCAGATGCTGGCCTCAGGTGTAGAGTTCCTCTAGATGGCGAGCCCAGTTGTTGAGAGCCATACAGAGTACAAATAAGGAGATGGAGACACTATGTGTTTATGGCCAAGGGTACCCACGCTGGAGGTAGAAGTCCTAGCCACGAATGCCAGATTTACCCACTTATGAGTTAGGTAACTTCAGGGAAGCAATTTAATTATTTTCCTTATGTGCAGAAGGTAGGTGTTATAATAATACCTAATTTATTGAACTGTTTTAATTATTAAATGAGGTGATATATAAACAGTGCTTAGACTAATGCTTAGCACTCCACAAGCTCTCGAGACATATTACCATTAATAAAGAATGTCAGTGCCTAACCAATGCAGCAAGTAAGCCTCCTACTTATTTTTCTCCATGGAATCCTACTACAAACCAATTAGAGTAAGTCTACAGGCCACAAAAAAGCTAGTGTTATCACTGCTGCCGAGATCTAATTACTAATAAGTAATTAGTTAAACTATACATAACCAAAACAGCAGTGTCAACTATTTAAGTAATTACTCCAACACCCTGGGGTCCGGCTCAATGAAGTTCTACGTATCATGGATGATACAGTAAGAACATCTTACATTTCATCTTTTTGTTTTCTTATGCTAAGAACATATAACATGATGTCTATACCCTTACATCTTTTTTCAAGTAAATAATACAATATTGTTAACTATAAGAACAATGTCGTATACCAGATCTTGAGGGAAACCTCATATTCACTTGTATTCATCCATTTTCCAGTACTATGATGACAAAAAAAAAAAAACAGTAACTCATAAAGCAAAGAGGTTTATCCACCTCACACTTTTGAAGGTTGACAGTCCGAATAGCACAATGTGGGCTCTGGTGAGGACTCCCTGGTTGCATCATGTCCTGGGAGAAGAGGGGTCATACGGTGAGAAGGAAGCCTATCTTGCTCCTTGATCATAATGCTTTTCACAGGAAGTAAATCTGGCTCCATAAGAACCCCCTTAAGAACTCCCTTCCAAAGGCAGCACCCCCAACAATCGAACAGTATCTTGATTGTGGACTTCTCAACACCCAGAACTGTGAGAGATAAATTCCTGTTTTCCATAAGCGACCTTGTTTACAGACTTGCTGATGCAAACAGACTATGACAACAAGCCTTTCTTCAAGTTCAGGTGCATACAATATATTTTCTCTATCCATTCACCCATCGGTGGGCATTTAGGTTGCTTCTACATCCTAGATACTGTGCATAATGCTACAATGAACAGAGGGATACAAATATCTCTTTGAGATCCTGACATCAGTTCTTTCAGGGAAACAGGGTTGCTGGATCATATGGTAATTCTATTTCTAGCTTGAGGAAACTGTATTACTTTTCATAGTGGTCTCACCAGTTCACTTTCCCGCCAACAGTACACAAGAGTTCCAATTTTTCCACAACCTTGCCAAAATAACCTTGTTTTTGTTTTTGTTTTTGTTTGTTTGTTTTATGGTGGTCCTCCTGCAAGTATGAAGTGATGTCTCACTATGGTTCTGCTTTGCATTTCCCTGGTGATTAATGATGCTAAGCAATTTTTACATACCTTTTGACCATTTGAATGTCCTCTTTAGAGGAAAGTCTATTTAAGTCCTTTTCCATTTTTAATCAAGTTTTATGGGTTCTTAATTGCCAATATATAGAAATTCAACTAATTCTGATTTTGTATGTTGATTTTATATTCTACCACTTTACTGCACTCATTTATTAAAAATCTTTCCAGTCCTACAGCTTCCACCATTTCCCAGGGCTCTAGGCCTCCTGAAAGCATTTTAAGGGGTGGGACATTATATGATATAAGCCACATAAAATAAAGCTTAGATGTAAGGACCATGCTTATGGCCAAATGATGTGCTAGAGGGTCAAGCGGGTTGGATGCTGCAGAATAAAGGCAGAATGGCTGCATGAGCAGGCGCAATAAGACGGTAGGATCATTCTTAAGAGAATGCATTTTCTCATTTCCTATTAGCTTCCTCTTTGAATAAAGTGGATACAGCAAATTGGAAGGATACTTCAGGCACCTGCCGAGGGTCTTCTTTTCTGTCTCCCTTGTAAATGCTGTCCAAATTATGAATATAGGAAAATGGCAACACAGACTGATGCCCACTGAATTCCAGTCCCAGGCAGGCTTCCTAAATCTTCCTAACATGAAATGAGTGAACTGAGGATGTTAGAGACAACATTGAAAGCTATCAATTGCTTTTTGAACATAGTGGAGCTCTGAAATTATTTTTATAAAGCACTCTCAACTGCTAAACTCATAGTTTATCAGCATCAAACTCATGTTTCTATAAGCCATTGAATAGAACCTACCTGAAGCCCTTCTAGACTCTATATCTTCTGCTCTAGGTAATCAAAATTTGGATTTGTGCTTTTTAAATTAAAGCTTCTGTGTTCTTTGCCATAGAAGGCAACAAGTGGAGAGTTTTCCCTCTTTCGAACGCTCCCTACTCGTTGAGTAGCTATCATCTTTCTTTTCCCCCTTTTTGCCACCTTTAAATAATTGTCTTCGCTTAGTTTAAAAAAAAAAAAAGAAGAAGAAGGCAACAAGTGGGAACTGGTGTGTTTAAATTCTACCAAGTCTGCGTCCTCATCACCTGCATCTGAGCCTCATAGATATTTGCCTGATTTCAATACCATGACTCCAAATGACTTTCACCATTTACTGAAACATTTACACTATTTCTTTCCATAAAGTCACCAAAATTTTAACATTATTTGACAGCAATGCAACAATAAATGACACAAATTGTCCTTCAGTTAAAAAAAAGAGCAGGTGAAGACTCAGTTTTACACATCAAAAGAAAATGATGATTCGAGGGAGGATACATGGTGCTAGAAGGAACTAGATATGTTTACAGACATTTACTGGCGTGGCTAATTTTTTAATGTACTTGTGCAAAAGAAAATAAATAAAAGCAGCCTGCAAGAAAACATCCTGCCAAATCTACATTAGGCTGCCACAGACTTTCATGTTCCGGAAATACGACATTTGACCTAGGAATGCATTATGAATGCTCTGTGGTTTCAGAGATGAGCTATTGATCTGAGAAGATTTTAATTTAGATTCGCTCACTTAAAAGCGGAATAACTGGCACAGTTCACATATTGAACCAATAAGGTAGAAATTACTTTAAGAGTATCAGTCATCTGTACCTCCAGTTTAACCCAATTTCTTCATAGAGTTTGCAGACAGTATTTGGAGGAATATGTATATATATATAAACCTGTCTATGGAAAGTTCTTTTGAGTTGTATGTCAAAAGATGAAGAGAAATTAGAAAGACAACTTGTGGTTTTAAAAGACCAATGACGACAGATGGGTAGTAGCTGTTATTTTATCTGTGAGCAACTGTTGTTTTGTACGGCTTCTTTTTTTTTTTTAAGACAGAGAGAGAGAAAAAGGTACAGCAGGTGAGCTGGATAAATAACCTAAAATGATTTTGAGTTAAATTTGTACCAGCTTAAAGTCTTTAAGAAGGTAGCATAAGAGCGATTACATAATTTTGGTGAATTCTAGCAAATGAATTCTTGGTCATGTTTGTAAGGAAAAGACAAATATCATAAGAAGGAAAAAGAAGAGACAGACTTTATTGTTAGCACTGACTTGCAATGTTACTGTAGAAGCCAAATATTTAGTTTGGAAGGACTTTCACCTCTAACTTTTTCAGGTTTCAGGAAAGACTTCCTTCCCTTGGCTGGTGAGTTGCTACTAGCTCCCTGCTGAGATGAAGCCAGACCTGCGACCCTGGGCTGGGAACCTACCTGCAACTTTCTCCACCGCAGCCCCATGAGCCCTCCTTCAAGTCCCAGAAAATTCACTGACAGCCATCTTTCCTGGCGTCTGTACAGAAAGCAACATAAAGCATTATGCCATAAATTGCGTCTGGGGGATTCATCGGGAATTTTATTTCACTGCTTAATAATTCAAAGTTAAAAACCTCCTCATAGCTTCATTGCTTTCTCTAATGAGAATGAACTTTCTTGATATGGCATCTTCCTCCCCAGCAGTGGAAGCTTTGGCACATTCTGCAAAAACAGATTTAGTGATTAATAAATTGTATCCTGTGGGATCTGGCTCCATTGAAGTTCTTAGTGAAATGATGGAACACACTCAGATCTCCAAAATTATCCACGTATTTACAAGTGTGTGAATCTAGCACAAATGCCTGCTTTTGTTTATAAAACGGGGATGGTAATAGTACCTACTACATAGTGTTCTTGCAAGGATTAAACACATTAATATAACTAAAGTGCTCAGCACAGAACCTGCCACGCAGGAAATACTGCATGTGTCTGCTCTTTTTTTTTTTTATAAATTCTATTGTATTTGTGTCATTCAGAAGAGCCCTTTGTGGAATGAGAAATTCTTCCAGACAGGCCCTTCGCAGAAGGACAAAAATGATGGTAGCTACAAATGATTGCTCATGACTTTTGCACCTCATGCTCTCCTAGAGCATCCGAGTTTTCATTTTTAGGAGTCTAGAAGCAGCAAGGTAGTAGCAGGAAGCGGGGACAGCGTTCTGAACCATGATCGTGGACAACATCTGCTAGGTGGACAGGATCTTCATGGGGTAGTTTCAGGAGCTCTTGACAAGGATCTTTGTCTCTATATTTGTCTCCTATAACCGTGACCTGTCCAAACATATCCCACCAGTGGAACCGTGGTTCCTATTCAAACGTGCATACTCGGAGAATAAACATATTAAGTTTCTCTCTCCTGTAGACACTGGAATGGAAACTAAACCATTAGAACTTTTTCAATTTTACTATGAGGACTACCCAAGGAGAGATTTTGGTGGTGACAAGAAGAAAGAGCATGACTTAGATGACAGCCAGGTCGCCTAGCTTATGAGGTATGTTTGGAGAACATGTAATTAACTGTAATTCTAATTTTTATAAAAATCAAGGCAGACTTGAAAGCAATACCCATCATCATGCCACCCACACGTTCTTGTGTGTTGCTTGGGACAGAATAGGAAAAGGGTGCGCTTCCAGCTAGGATGCTTGGAATCCCCTGTTTCACTTTGGATTGTGTCAAAGTCCTGGCCCATAATGAGAAGTTACACCTATGCCTTTGACAGCTGCATACTCGTAAATGTTATCTAGAACTTCGGTCTTCTAGGATGGTAGTGCTGGCATCATACTTTAGTCCAGTTAAATCAGAATCTAAACACACCCACAAATCAGGAATTTCCTTCAGCAAAACACAAGAGTCGCTATTATATCACTTATAATTAAAGCGGCCATTGCCATCCCATCACTCAGACAAAACTCGAACTCAGTGCCAGAGTTTGTCCCTGTGGGTTGCTCAGGCCCCAGACCATTCTTCCCTCCCACAATGAACTCCAACCATGCCGCCATTGACATGTTTTTGTCTGCATCCTTACCCAAGTCTGCAAGAAGAGGTATTCAGAAGGTTGGTGGAAGAGCTTTTACCCACTCCATAACAATATCTACAAGCCCTTCCTGGAGCCACTCCCGATACAAGCACACAGTATGAGCAAAACTGTGACTGCTCTGCAAAGACAGCTTCCAGATAGGACCCCCCCTTCCTTCTGACCACCCTCACGCACCTTTGTGGTAACAATCTGGGCTCAACGGCTTTGTATGAGGGGTTCCTCCCTGTGAGCTGGTCCTCCCCAGACCTCAGCACAGCCGCCTGGCTCACGGATTAGGTCCCGGGCATCCATATGCCCCAGTCTCCGAGAGCTGTCACTGCCCACTCTGGACACAGCGGCTCCTGACTCTCAGCCCACGTTTGGGCCTATAACTCTTGAATCGTCTTCTGTTCTGAAAATTAACCTGTTTCTTTCTCCTTTTTTTTTTTTTTCCCATATCTGTGTCTTTTACCCAAAAAAGAATCTCGGTGAGAGAAGGGATTTTTTTTCTGCAGCCTAATACATAGTAGGCATTCAATGCTACGTGTGGAGGAAAATAAAACAATTATGAAAGGATGATTGTAATGTGAATACTTCACTGCTACTAAAATTGTGCAAATCTGACGAAAGGTGGGTTGGGCCGGATGGGGGTAGAGCTCACATAGAGGCAGAGGTACATACTCCCAAAAAATGACAAAGGGAATTGGAACAGAGACCAGTGGGACGAAAGAGGTGCAGCATGGCAAACAAGGAGGGCAGTGCCAATGATGGCCTTCAGCTGTCACAACTCTGCCGAATCGTCTGCTAACTAGATAGTTCCCCCTGATAGTTTTCCATGTAGAAACACAAGGATGCTGATATCCTGAACAGCCTAAAATGTAATCCAGATCTCTTTGTTCTCATTTTCTGCGGCTACCATACTGGAGGCTGGCTAGGTCACTGTCACACAGATGAAGCCACATAACCCACAATCGAATGATTGTCACATCCCCTCCTGTCCCCCAGTGGCCTCATATCACTGAGAATCTGCTGAATGAGAAGTAAGAAATCAGGAGCCTTGGGCTCACTAAGAAAACAATTAATTCACTTTTTTAAAAATAAAATACTGTGCTATACGAAAGCCAGGGATTTAAAGTTCACAGGGGTCAGCTCAATTTTTGATGGGGGAAGTCTTCCTGGCAACAGCCTCTCTGCTTAAATGTTCAGCAAAAAAAACTCAATTTCTCTTGTCTGGGTTATTTTTCTCACTGCTAGGACAAAGTATCCAACAGCCCCAACTGAAGTAAGGAGAGGTTTATTCTTCCTCACAGTTTACAGAGTTTGGTTTCAGTCCATAGGCAGCGGGGTCCAAGGTAGGACCGCGTGGAACAGGGACCGGCTGCTCATAGTATGGCAGACAGGAAGCAGAGAGTGAGTGGGGGAGTCAGGGAGGAAAATAAACCCTTCCAGGCCACGTCCTCAGACACCTGCCTCTTCCAACCAGCCTCCACCTCCCAACATCATACTTAGCTACAAGCTCATCAGCAGTCTAATCTACTGATCAGTATCACATCTCCATGATTCATACCTCCCGGAAACCCTACCTAAGATTGCATGAGGTTTGAGGAGGCTATCTAGCTATAAACCATAACGCCTCTAGATTGATTTTTCCACTCTACCCTCTTCAGAGTGTTGCTGTACAATGGTGTATACTTGCTCAGTGTTGAAGTGCTGGGTTATAGAATCTGAGGCTCAAGATGGAAAGGCTATGAAACAGAAATGTGTGGGCTCAGCTATACAGCTCTTGTCAGGTGAACCCAAATTTTTCTCACTCAAATCCTAATCCAATCTCATCTAACCATCACTCTTAGCTGTGGGACTAAATTAAAATTCACTTTAATAAATTAAGTAAAATAGCACATTCCTGGAGAAACCTTAAAGACCACAGAGAGAAACAGAGCTCTTGCTCCCGAGTGATACGCTGCCTTCGTGGCAAAGAGGAGGTATTTGTTCTTATCTGAAGCTGGTTTATCGCTTTCTAATGATCTAGTGATACAGGTTTCTCCAGTACTTGCGGAAGTCTGTCACCCATCCACCCTGGAAATTTGCTAAATGAGCAGTGATAAAAAAAAAAAAAAATGTGGTTTCTAAGTAATCTGTCATACTCTCATTTTGCAAAGTTTCTGTTTTATAAATCTACCCACGTCTTTGCCTACTTTTTGCACCAGGCTCACGCACTTTCATTAGCATACCATAAATAATGATCTTGAATATTCCATCCTAAAGTAAACACTATTTGAGGGCGGGAACTAAGCCTGCCATACCCCGTAGTTTTTTCCCTGTAGTCAAATCCTTTGTAAGTTTTACTGAAATGAATTGAATACATAAAATGTCTCAACAATTTCTATATATCTACAGCTAAGAAGCAGTAGAATCTTGCTGCACGCTGGTGCCTTTACAAGCCTGTTATTCACATCTCTGACCGGTACAGATAAGAAGCCTTCACAGAGAAGTATAATGCATGGAAATTGGAAGTCGGAACCCAGTCCCAGTTTCTGGGCAATGCATCCGGGCCTGATACACAGAAGCTTCTCCAAATCTTAAATGTTACAATAGTAAGGCCTTGCTTTGGATAGCTAAACGACTTGTTCAACTATTTTCTCCTCTCTCCTTCACAATAGCACACGAAGGAAGAAGTTATTATCTCTATTTTGAAAATTTACATTGAATCGTAACATAGATAAGGGACTTGCTTTGGTTCCATTCAAGCCTCAGAGCACAAATTGGCAAATTGTAGCAGCCAGGCTCATAAACCACTAGCATGATTCTTTTCCAACTAAACTACACTATGACATAAGCCTTCCTAGAAGCAGGCTTCTCATATGCACACACATTCTCTGCAGATCTTGTTTCTCTGCAGATTCTGGTTCAGCCCACCTGGGTGGGTTCTGAATTTCTGTGTTTGTCTAAGAAAGTCCTAGAGGACACTGTTGTCAATGGTCCTCAGACCACAGTTTGAGTAGCAAGACTGTGGAGATCAATGACCGTGACAATCATTTTTACATCCCCGCTGCTTGGCACATGGTAGATGCTCAAAAAGTATATGTTGACTTTGTAAAGGACCAAACACACTTGAATCAATTTTTGTATGTCTGGTGCTGAGTAAATAATAAAACATTCATAAAATTAGAAGTGATTTAATGAATGAATCAGTAGTCTATGAAACAAAGAAAACATTGATCATGCAGAAGTGCATGTGATCACACTCAATGAAGAAAGGGGCTCACATAACAAATGCAAGAATTCATCCTGTGCCAGCTACTAAGTCCATAATAACAACTTTTGCTTATATGATAATATCCATCAGAGTATATTCTCATCCTGTATGTAAAATGGTGACCTTTTTCACCAAGAACTTTTCATGCTTTGGCAACATTGTCTCCCTAATACTTCCTGCCAAGTATCAGTTAAGTCAACCAATTTCAGCATTCTCATTTTTGTTTTGGGAAGAGAAGGCCGAATTGTTCCAATCTCTCTCCCATTGCTGAAATTAGAAGCTGGCTTTCTGCCTCCCAGGCCAGACCTTCAGGCTCACACGCGTCTCAAGGGCTTTTTCATACACAACAATTGCTATGTCTACACAACACTGCTGTGTGGTGGGTGGGAAGTTATGCCTCCAACAAAATATTTACTATTCAGGACTGAGTCATATAAAAGGCTTTATTAAAAGTAAGAGATGAATACAACAGAAGGTGGCTAAAATCCCCTTAATAGTTGGTGAAATAGAACAATACGACCCCCTCAAACTGTGTTCCAGGAACCCGTCTCACAAGGTCCACAGTGGAAGATGCTGTGGGACTTTGAATCTGTTTCAGGAAAGCATGAAATTGCTTGTCTATTATTTATAAGCTGACCCACGAAGTGCCACCTCTACAAACTCCTAGCAGCAATCAAGCTTTTCAGGAAGCAGTGTCAGAGGAGAGAAAATGAAAAGTGGAATAGAGAGAAGGAGTATCATTCCCTTCCCTACCAGGGGCCTCATCCCAGAGGCCCCTGCTTGTTGGGTGTCTCCGAAGCCTTCGTCTTAGCCACTGGGTCCACTCAGCTCACACCCGAAGCACCAATTGACTTTGTTATCTAAACATGTCCCAAAGTTGAACAAGAATGACCTCTTAGTATTCAGGATCGAACTCCCCAGTTACAAAATGGGGGAGAAAATAATCAAAAAACCACTCAGCCGGGAGCAAGGCTGGCTTGCTGCCCAACTATCTCAAAGTCCATCTCCATGGCCCAAGCTTCTCTCCACGGCCCAAGTCCACCTTCCTTCGGGCTGACCTCCCCTCCAGAAAGGTGCTTTCCTTGGGATGGCGAGGTGCCTCCAGCCCTTTACCCTACTAGGTGATCAACAACTGTGGTGTTTGTATTTGTTGTAGTAAAAGACACACTGGCACAAAGTCTCCTCAAAATACTCTACCTTCACTTCAAACACTTCTCTGAAGTTCTTGCCACTTTCTAAAGCAGTTCTGTGTCTTCCTTCATGGGTGTCCTTACTTGCGCTCTTATGGCTGCCTCAATGTCCTGAATCAGTTCGAAACATTTACTTTTCATGGTCATTTTGACTTTGGGAAAGAGACAGAAGTTGCAAGGGGCCAGATCTGGTGAATAAGGTAGATGAGGACACACCACCTAATAGAAATGGCAGTAAAAGTTTCCAGTTGATTCAGACAATTGAGGCAGCCGTGATAGCACAACTACAGACACTCGTGAAAAAGAACTTCCAGAACCATTAGAAAGCAATAAGAATGGTGGGATAAGTGTGTTCTAAATAAGCAGGGGTGTACTTTGAGGAGGATTAATGGCAATGTGTATTCGACTGCAACAAATTTTTATTTTTATTTAAACATTCACAGTATTTTTTATCACTTCTTCAAACATTGCAGTGGCTTAGCAGCCCCAGTGAAAGAAACACTGTTTCTTCTACTAGTGCCTTGCAGATAAGGCCCCAAACCCATTCCAGTGAGACTGACTTAGCTTGCTCAAAGCTGCCAATGACAAGAGCCAGAGATTACAGAGCTCTCCATAGCCAGGCCTGGTTGGTTGTCTTGTGGGCTGGAAAGCAGAGCCCACTGCGGCCCAGTAATCAGGAATTCAATTTGGAAAGGGCAGCTCTCCAAAGGAAACTCAAGCTGCTATTAGTGAAAGATAAAACGGATGGTTCGTGGACAAATAAGAGAGGTCTATTCTAATCTGATTTTACAAAGTGTCCAAATTTTGGTAATTAGGTTTCTCCTTGCTTCCAAAACCTTGTCCCTAAACGGAATGTCATTTCTGGCAACTGGCTCCAAGTCTTTCCTTCTATCTGGTTCCTGTCTTAGTTGTCTGCTTGAAAACAATACTATGGGCTGGGGATTTAGCTCGGTGTTAGAGTGCTTGCCCAGCAAGCACAAGGCCCTGGGTTCGATCCCTAGCACCAAAAAAAAAGAAAGAAAGAAAGAAAGAAAGAAAGAAAGAAAGAAAGAAAGAAAGAAAGAAAAAAAGAAAGAAAGAAAAGAAAACAACACTATGATAGCTACTAGTGATTATTAAATATTTACTTTGTGCCAGGATTTGTGTGAAAGGCGTTACGTATTTTATCTATCATCTCACACACCCATAAATATGTATTTTATCACAACTTCATTTTTCGTTGAAATAGATGGAGCTCAGAGTTAGGTAGCTTTCTTAGTATAACCTGACAGCTATGAAAAGCTGGGCTAGAAGAGTCTAGGCCTGGAGTCTAGGCCATTAATCACCCTACTGCGATGCCTGGCTACACTTTCATGGACTTGCCTACAATTAAAGCTCACCTATTCTAAAGCAAATCACCTGACATTTTCTGACCTTAATATCTTCACCTGTAAAGTGAGACGGATGATACCTGCCCCATTTTCCTATCTCATCTCTCAGTGATATTGTGAGGACTAAATGAGGTGATGAACAAGTAGCAGCGTGATTATGACTATTCATCATATAATCAAGCAAAATGACAGGCACGAGTATGAATTTGGGTGTAGAAATACATACACCAGGCCAGGTGCTATAGCCACTCACTTCCAGCTCTACAGAGAACAGGCATCCTTTTCTACCAGTTTCCCTGGCTCTCAGGCGCCCAGGGGCTCGGCGCGCCTCATCCCACTCCCAGCAAAGGTCGTCCTGTGCCCTCTCCATGCAGGCCGAGGTGTCTCCCTCTTAGCTTTTCACAATCCTGCTCTTTTGGTCTGATGGCCACACCACAGAGGACACATCGCGCTTCTCCGGGTCACCGTTCGCTACCCAGGGCACCATGGCCTGTGCTAGCCTTACGCCACTGCCCCTGCTCATTTTATTTTTTTAGCATTTAAACCCACAGGACTAGAAAGCAGTCCTCTGCTCTATTAATCAGAATGAGCAAGTGACAGAATACTACTATTAAGTATTTAGCTACTATTCCCACCTTAATGATAGAACTTTGTGAAAAACCAATGTGGCCAAATCCTTATAAAGTCAGAGAAGTCAGAAGCACTTGGACATGCCTCAGCATCCGTGTCTGGGCTCACTCCAAGCAGCAACGGCAGTGGAGCCATCTGTCGCCGTGGTAGGGACTGTTTTTAACCAGCGTAGGCCTTTTTCTAGCATCTTGCCAGTTAAACCTATCATACGAGGTGTAACGGGGGCAGAAGCAGTTCAGAGATTCTTCACTAAGTGAACAAAGTGCTTTCAGTTTAGTTTTTTCAAAACAGAGGGCTTGGAAAAGTCAATGGGGAGACGGTAATTCTCAGCATCCTAATCACGCTAAATGCGAGTTGGCTGTTCTGAGAAGCCATTTCCTGCTTAGTATCCAGGGTGATCATTCTCTTAGATCATCCCCTCTGAAGAGTTTCTTCCTTGAATTCTCGATATTTATCCTTAACAACACTGAGAGCTTCTTTGTTAGAGAAGTTTTACCTTGGCAAGCAAAGTTGAAAAGCTGACGAGTCTGTTGAGACAGCAATTTTTCAACTTAATACCAGCGTGTCTCCTGCAGACATAAATACAGATGTTGTAGTTTAAGTGAGCATTTCAACATTGTCAGATAAGGGTCCATTCATTAAACACAAGTGAACAAACAACCTTCCAGCCAGAATACACTCGGAACTCTTGGGAGTTTATCAACTCTCTTAGTTACTTCTCTTGTTTTCTTTTATTTGCAGTGGACATGTTTAAAAGAAGAAAGGGATGCTACTCTCTGACCTCAGAGATGATGGATGTGAACATTTTCTCAGGACCTAGAAGTTAAGGACTTTGTCCTTATGGTTCACCACTACCTCCTTCTTACTTAAATGACTTAACCACCCTGAGCCTTAATTTTTCTCATTTATAAACTACCTATCATTGCAACTTACCTCTATAGACCAGCTGTCACCTGCTCATCAGGTGATAAGAACAGCTTTACATTTCTTTCAAGAATCATTTTTTCCCCACACTCAAGACCTTTTCATGGAGCTGTATCTGTGAACTCGCCTTCAAGGACAGGTGCAGGACACAAACCCGGCCAATAGGGGAGTTCAACCCCTCCGGCCACTGTGATTGGCTCGGCTGTGGTCACATGATGCAGAAAAAGTCAATAACAGGCAACCCTGGAACTTTTACTGGAACCACTAATCAAAGCATCTTCTCTCCCAGCTTTTCAGACTTAATAGATTGAAGGTTAGAGACACAGGGGATCACCCCACAAACCTGCCAGACAGCAAAATTGGAGACACAGGAGATCACCCCACAAACCTGCCAGATAACCTGCCAGATAGTGAAACCAGAAAAGAGAAAAATTGCAAATCAAATGATGACACAGAAAACAGATATATAGGTTGGTGAAGTCCTCAAATAGTCAGTGCTCCTATGACACAATCATACCCGGAAGGTGCTCAGTAATAGTGCGTGTGTTCTTGGAGTAGGGAAGGACACTTAGCTCCTGTGTTGCTAAACTCATAGAAATACTGCTTTGTCCTCTGAGGATATTGGTTCCATCATCTGAGAAAGAGGGGAATGATGATTTCGTAAACTTGTTGTAGAATGACTGAGACTCAAAGACAGGAGTGAAGCAAAGGGTCGTTTTCCATCCATCAGTTCAGGTTGGGCACTAAAGGCCTCTCTTTTGAGGATCGTGTTTTGAGCATTTTGAACCTTGCAAGAGCAACAGTAGAAAAATTAAGCTGGAAAAGTCCAAATGGAGCATATGAAGACCTGCTATGGCCATTATTACAAATCACACTATTCTGCTTCTCCTCTCATCTGGGGACGTTTGATTTTAATTTACTCATTTAAATACATACTGGATTCTTCTATAGATTTCCCATCTAGCAGTCTTTGTGCAGGCAAAACTCCCATTAGCTTTAATAAAAATTTTAAATATGTCAAGAGATGGCTAATATTTTATTCATACTGCTGATGATTATTTTCAAAGTTTTAATTACTGCACTAGTGCCCTATGGCTGATTAAGGGGAAAACATAATTTACTCATCAAAATAAAATATTATACAAATATAAAATGAGGCTGCTAAATAGTAAAGAATAGACTCCCCTGGAAGTTTTCTTTCCTAAAATTTGGAGACCTTCTACAATATGAATTATATATTTCAGAGCAAGCAAGTTTATAAAAGAATGGTAAAGGTGATGAGACTGAAGGAGAAGTCACTTGGATTTACTTGATTTTGCTGCATTAGCTGTAAATTATGAGACTTTTCCACAGAAGCAAAATAAAACAATTATTTCAACCCCAAATTGCTATCTTCGAATTTTGGTTGATTTTATAATGGTTTCTCTTTATCCCATGGATTTTTCAATGTTAGTTACTGCTATTTTTCAGCTGAGCAGATTTGGGGGAACTTGGCTTATGACTCAAATATTCAATCTAATTTTGATTCTCTGATATCAATGGATGGATGACTCACCTCTCATAGGAATGATGGAATTTGGATCATTGTGTCAATCACAGATAGTAGATTGGACATCTGGCCCCAGATAATAAAAGCTCTGCACCAAAAAATAGTATAGTCTCCTTCTCTTAAATAACAATCTTCGTTTCTAGCTGGTATAAGAATTTTATCTTCAATAATTGATCAGTGTGACAGAAAATCTGTTGTTGGTGAAATGTGTTTAAAATTATATTATTCAATAGTTCTCATCTCAAACACTTTCCATCTGCTCCTCAAATTCAATGCACATTACAAGATACAGATCTATTTCACACAGCAGTGGATTGCCATTATTTTTATGTTTACTTTATCTAAGAAGAGCAAAGAGAAATTTTTCTCAAAGTGCTTTATGATCCATATTTTACACATTGATATTAAATTAAATTATAGTCAGCAAAACATCCTATCTGTTATGATTTAGATCTAGAATGTTCCCCAAAAGTCTCATGTGTTCTGAGGTGAAACTTTGGAGCTGATTGGATGATGGGGGTGCTATACTCATCAGAGGATTGATCCATCCATTGATGAGTTCTTAGCTGAATGTGTTGATGGGGGTGGGGTCTGGCTGGAAGAGGTGTGGCACTGACGGTGTGACTTTGGAGAGCACATAGCCCTTCCACGCTCTTCCCCGCACTCTCTGCTTCCTGGCTGCCCCGAGGTGAGCAGCTTTCCTCTGCCACACCCTTCTACCATGATGTTTCTTCCTTGGAGCCAGCTAACCATGGAGCAAACCCCCTGAACCATGAGCCAAATTAAACTTCTCCTCCCTTAAACTGTGACAGTCAGATTTTGTGTCCCAGCAATGTGGAAATCTGATGAAACTATGGTATAGTGCAAAATAATTCCAAGCTCATTTTAACAAGGATAGCGCCCTGGCAAAGGTGCAGTGTTGATACTCTCTGAATCTGTTTATCATGCATAGAGGAAATGAATACAGAAATGTTCATAATATAAGAAAATAGATCAAGGGCCCTGTGAGAAACTCTTTGGATACTCTGCTCACTGGCTTTCTGCCACTTACAGATTTACCAAGGAAAGTATCAAGGCAAAATGTGTGCCATGTGAGCCAAGAGGCGTTGTCCGCCAGCGAAAACACTGATGACTAAGTACTGTGCAGATAAAATGGCTCGTTCTTTCCAACAAAGCATAAGAGGATGATGCACGACTGGAGATGATGTCCCACTGGCATCACTGTGGGGGTGACAGGCATGTCATCAGCCAACTGACTTCTGAAAGAGAAGATGCCAGATAGTTGCGCCATGGTGCAGGGAGTATGTAATTATTCTGAAATCTTGTGCATGGCTGAGTTCAATTTTTAGAGGCATTTGTTGATTGTAGTCAAAGTGGGCTGGGGATTCCAAGCAGAAAATCAAATGGTCTAACTAGATGGAGATGTACTACAGGCTAAGAGAATAAACGCAGGATTGAGATTCGGTTAATCCAAATTCTAGGTCCTGCACTGCTGCCAACAATGTCTAACCCTCAGCACCTCAGCTGACCTCTGAATTCTCATCTAAAAAGAAGTATGGTTCCTAAAATCTCTTTTTCTAAGTCTTCTCGTACTCTAATATATACTGAAACAATAATCAAGTTCAATTTATCCCTATATCTCAGTGAAAGAAAGTCAGTAATTTGGAACTACCCTGCCCAATAGAGTAGTGTAATTTGGTTATTAAATGTTAGTATAAATGTATTAAAATTAAGTAAAAACAAATTGATATTTTCTCAGTCACACTCACCACACTTCTAGTGGTCAGTATCTACATGTGGCTATTGGCTAGTGTATCAAACAGTGCAGATTATAAAAGACTCTTATTATTGCAGAAATCCTTGATTTAGGAAAGCTATTTTCTAATCCCTGGGTCTAGTAGCATTATATAAATGTTTGTGGGATAAAGACTTAGAAAAAAAAGTGACACAATAAGAGATAAGTAAAGTTAATACTAAAACAAGTCTAACAAGAGAAACAACCAAAAACTAATCTAACAATCGTGATGGGCACTGGAAACGCAAAGGAAACCGTTCTACTCTCAGTGAAGTTGGGAAGTGATACCTGGACTTGTATCCATAGTTAGTTGGCTCTCTGTAATTTAAGGGAGTTGTGTTGTGAATGGAAAAGAGGTAGATTCAACACAGGCAATGGTAAGCTTTCTGCGTTAACTTGGATAAACTATAGTAGCCAGTTACCTAATCAAACACTAATCTGGATGTTGCTGTGAATGCGCTGCATGGAGGTATTAACATCTGTTAAGTAAAGGAGATTGCCCCGGGTAATATGTCGGGGTCTCACTGAATCATTTGAAAGGCCTTAAAATCAAAAACTTAGATTTGCCAAAGAAATTCTGTTTCAAACCGTCATACCATATCCTGCTTGAGTTTCCAACCCAGCTGGCCTGTCCAACAGATTACGAGTTTGCCACGCCTCACAATCACGTAAGCCAATTCCTTAAATCATATGTACATATGCACATACTTATGTGTATACGGGCAGACATTAACATATATGATATATTCATATATGAGCAAACATGTATATGTATGTGGGTATCTATGTTCTATTCATTTTGTTTCTCTTGGGAACCCTTACTAATAGAGATTTGGGTATGATACGGTGGGGTATTGCTGTAAAAAATATACCAAAAAAACTTGGAAGTGGTTTTAGAATTGAATAATAGAGGGAGGAGAGACAAGATCTGAGGAGAATGATAGAAAATATGTGGATCTTTGAAGAGACTCTTGGTAGAAATACGGACTTCGAAGGTGATTAGTGAGGTGTCAGAAAAAAGTAAAGGGGACAATAAAACTTCTATTGTCTTAGAGAATATACATGATGTCATGATAGAATATTGCTAGAAATGTGGATGTTAAAGGTGTTTCTGATGAGGTCTCAGATAGAAATGAGGAGCATGTTACTGGAAATGGAGGGAAAGGCAACGCTCATTATAAAGTGGCAGAAAACTCGACGGAATTTTATTTTGTGGTAGAACAGAAAGTACAACTTAGGAGTCATAAACTTGGATATTTCAATTAGATTGCCAAGCAAGGTATGCAAGGTGCAATCTGGTTTCTTCTTGCTGCTTCTGGCAAAATTTAAAAGTAAAGAGATAAATTGAGGAAGGAATTGTTAAGCAAAAAGTAAATCTGGAGGGGCTGGGGATTTAGCTCAGTGATTAGAGTGCTTGCCTTGCAAGCACAAGGGCCTGAGT
>PVJO010025133.1:0-23218 GCA_004026905.1 Hystrix cristata | reverse complement strand
GAGGGGACATTGGGGTCCAGGTAGGCGATGGGGACCTGGCTATATTTTTGCTGGTGAGGCTGGTAGTTTCCAGACGTGGGCTTTGATGTAGGGGTAGAGGAAGAGAAGTGGAGATGACCCTGGGGGTTTGCGCTTAGCACTGGTGGCATGGAGCTGTGGCTCGCTCAGCTGGGAGAGGAGCCCGAGATGTGTGGGGTTAGGGGCTCGGGGCGGGTGGGGCTCGGTGACAGGCCTCTGCCAGCTGGTCTCCAGGGAAGAGGAGAGGGCCTGAGGCTTCTTCAGGGGGCTGTTTTTATTTGGGCTGAAGTGAGAGAAAGGCAGATTTCGAGGGACTCTTAGGACTGGAAGCTGAGAAAAATTTTTTTTGGTGGTACTGAGGGTTGAACCCAGGTCCATGGCACTGAGCTACATCCCCAGTATTTTAACCTTTTTATTTTTATTTCGAGACAAGATCTTGCTAAGTTACTAAGTTGCCAAGGCGGGGCGCGAACTTGAGATTCTCCTGCCTCAGCCTCTCAGAATGCTGGGATGACAGGTGCACCATCGCACTGGTGCTCCAGGGGCTGAGAATTTAATGCTGGCAGTGAATTTTGTTTCATGGGAGTCTCAGGAGGTGAATTTCCATCGTGTGACACAATCTTACCATCTGATGAGTTCCCAAGAGCCTTGGGGACCTCCCTGGTGACCTGGGGTTCAAGAACCAATCACCTGCTGTGTTTGCAGAACTAAGTTTGTACCTGGGGAACATTTGCAACAGCCCTTTTTCTCCTGTCCTCTTAGGTATGACGTTTATTGATGATTTAAAATCAAAAAAAATTTCAGCCTGTGTGTCCATCAACAAATGACTGGATAAAGATGTGGAATTTACACACAGTGGAGTATTACTCTGCCATAAAGAAGGATAAACTTGAGTCATTTGTAGGAAAATGGATGCACTTTGAGAACGCAATGTTAAGTGAAATGAATCAGACACACAAGCTGAAATATCGCATGGTTTCTTACATGAGAAACCTAAAATATTAAATAAAGAGAGGATAAAAGATAACAGGAAACAGAGAGATTTTTGGTAAAAGGGTGGGCGACCAAGAGATGGAGGGAGGGGAGAGGAAGGGGATGAGCAAAGAATTAAGCTGCGTTGTCTGTGCGCCAACACACCATGAGAATGCAATTGTGTACTGCAAACATTGACTAATAAAATATAAATTTAAAAAATTATTTCACTTTTTATCAGTATCTGTTTTATACACCCTGATTACCCTCCTGGCCGGGAGCTGGCGCCTGTACAATTGCATCTTGCCCCTTGCACTCTCTCCCACCCCTCTGCCCCGGCTCACCTCTGCCCGTCTGCTGTTGGCCGCAGGTGAGGCACGCAGGGGCGCAGGGAGCGGCCTTTCCCAGAGCCTCCCTGGAGGGGCACCCCCGCTTCCTGCCATCAGCTGGCTGTGGCCGGGCAGCAGGTGCCAACGGCTTCCGCCCTGCCCTGGGCCCGGGAGGCAGGGGGGCGGCCGCAGGTCCCACGGCGCCTCCCTCCACCTTGGCATCCGAGCTCCCACCCGGCCCTCTCGGTTTTAGAGATCGGTTTCGCTGGGGGCTTTTAGAGGGCCGGGCTCGCTCATTGCGAGAGTGCGGGCCCCACAGGCACTTCCATGGAAGGGGCTGGGCTGTCTGCTGTGGGAACTGCTCCCGCCTGGCCCCTCCCAGGTCAGAGGGCCTTCTCTTCACCCCTGTGCCCTTCGGTCAGAGCAGGGAGGGCGCGGGGACGTCAGAGACCTGGACCCGAAGAAGTACTTTCCAACTTCCTGCTTGCATGCTTCCTGTGATGGACAGCTCATTACCACTCAAGCCAACCTCTGCTGGGTTGGTGAGCTGCAGTTCTTAGAAAATCCTGTCAGGCGCCGGTCCGCACCTGCGCCTCTATCCCACCTCTTCAGGACCAGCATCTTCCCTTTTCCAAACATTTCGCACTTCCCGTGTCTATTCTAACGCCCGCACTGGGGATTTGAGGACAACGGGGTGCAGCCTCCGGGGACTGTGAGGCGATGGTGGGGAGTGTTCCGGGCAGAAAGAAGGCGTGTGTGAGAGAAACAGCTTTGCAGGAAGCAAGAGCATGTCCGAGTGGCTGGGCGGTGAGGGGAACGCGGGGCTCCCGAGGCCACAGACGAGGCGGCTGGGCGAGAAGCGACACTCTCCTCCCTCTTAGCCAGAGCGTGAGTCCCAATCTGTCGCCTGTTTTCAGGGCTCTGGCCTCCACTTTCTAGGTGCTGGTCTCACCACGTCCTTGCTAACACTGAGTTTTATCACTTTTTCAAATCTCTGCTAGTTTCAGCGGGAAAACTGTCATCTCATCACACGCATGTAGACGAGTGAGTGTTCCTCGGGTGAGCGACGAGGCCACACAGCGTGTCCTGTTGCTCCTCGCACAGATGTCACCACTTGCTTGTGAGTGTCGAGGTCCGACACCTGCCGGAGGGTCTGTGGCCGCTTCTCTTCCTCTTCTGAATGGAGCCAAAGGAAAGTTGTGGTTGCCCTTCGGCCGTGCGGGTGAGGAGTCAGAGAGGCACCCTCCTCCCTCCCCTTTGATTCTTCTCACCTTCTTTTTTCTTTCAAAATTTTAATTTCTATGCTGGGCGTGGTGCCGCATGCCTGAAATCCCACTTGGGAGGCTGAAGCAGGAGGATCCCTCTGAGCTCCGGTGCAGTCTGGGATACATAGTGAGTTCAAGGGCAGCCTGAACTACACAGCGAGACCCTGTCTCAAAAAACAAAAAGTTTAAATTTCTCTTCTGCCAGCCATTTGGTCCCCATGTAACTGCAGCTTTGTCCTCACCTGGGGTTTCTCAGGAGACCACCTGGGCATGCTGGGTGCCTTATAAGCAAAATGTCGCTCAACTCTCAAAGCATCTCAGTGTGCCGGGGACCCTTGAACCCATTCTAAAAACAACTGACTCATACTAACTGTACATATTTATAGGGGCCAATGTGATTTATTTTATTTTATTTTTAAATTTTTGGGTGCTGGGGATCAAACTCACGGCCTTGTACTTGCTAGGCAAGTGCTGTACCGCTGAGCTGAATCCCCAGGCTTCACTGGGTAATCCAGGCCAGCCTTGAATTTACTATGTAACCCAGGATGACTGTGAATTTGTGGCTATCCTCTTGCCTCAGCCTCCTGCATGTGCAATTACAGGTGTGTGCGGGCCTCCCGGCCGCACTGTGATATTTTGATACACGCGTACAAGGTGCCAGATCAAATCAGGGTAATTAGCACATCCATCGCCTCAAATGCATTTAGGATTCCTTTGTGTTGGGAACATCCAAAATCCTCTTTTCTAGCTATTTTGAAATAATCAATTACTAACTATAGTCACCCTACTGTGCACTTAGAACTTGTGATCCTCCTGCCTCAGCCTCCTGGAGTGGTGGAGTTATAGGCCTGTGCTCCACGCTTGGTGTATCTAACTGTATTTTTGTGCCTGTGACCCAACTTCCTTCTCTGCCCTCTTTGATTCTCCTCCCCAGCCTCTGGTAGCCACTATTCTACTCTCTATTTTTGTGACATCAACTTTGGCAGCTTTCACATGTGAGTGAGGACACGTGATCTTTGTCTTTTGTTCTCTGTCTTAGTTTAACACTTCACACGATGATGAGCCCATGCTACAGATGGGGAGTTGAGGCATAGAGGGGCTAAGATGGAAACCTGGCGTCCCATGGCCAGCACTGGCTATGTGTCTTAGTTTCACTCCGCCAGCTCCTCTTCTGACCTTAAGATTTAATTACATTCTAGTTTGGTGGTGTGGGGGTGGGGAGAGGGCTGGCCATTTCTCCATACCCATTTTCTCCCCCTGCCTGGTCAAGAGATGGACTGTTTGTCACTGAGGAGGGGCCATGGAGTCCAACTCTGTGTCAGGCTTATAATGCAGGGTAAGAAAAGAAAGGCAGAAAAGAGGGAGGGGGAGCCTCCAAACTCTTCAAGAAATACAAGCGGCCCCAAGGGTTGACTCCTGAATGTGCTGTGGTTCTGGACTGTTAAACTCAGGGTCCAGGTTCCCATTCCAGCTTGGTTGCCAAATCCCCTGTGACCCTGGAAATTCCTTTCCCAGCTCTGGGTCCCAATTTCTTCTTCTACTAGTCAACCCATCTGTTGAGATGTCTAGCAAATACACACATCTGAGCTCTGACTAGTTCTTGTCTATCTACTTGTTTTTGTTTCTTAACCTTCTGTTCTTGTTTCATGGCTATGTTCCTCCTTTATTTTTCCAAGTCACTTAGTAGATTCACTGTAAGGCTCACGATTTCACTGATAGTCTTGTTTCTTGAGACATCAAGCCTGTCAGTTGGGGAGCTCGTGGGAACTCCATGAACTGGCTGTGAATTCCTCTCTGAGTTGTTTATCCTCGGTCAAAGTCTTCTGAATTTGTGTCTCTTGGCCTCCTGTATTAGGGGACCCTGCACGTGTGTGTAGGTGTGTGCTTCAACTGGCCACTGGGCATCCTCTCTGGTTTTGCTTTCAAGTTAGCATTTTCTTATCATGTTTCGGTGGTTGGAGAGGAGTGGCAAGGCTTCGGTGTGAACTTAGTCCACCATCTTGAATGAAAGTTCACGTTCATCACCATAAATGGATTCAGTTGTGTTGAATGAGTGCCAAGATTTTCACGGATATTTTCAATACAGATAATCCAGGGGTCTGGCAGCAGAAGTCTAGAGAGAGAGAATTCTAACAACAACAACAACAATGAACAAAAATAGTTACCTGGATTCCTTGCTATTGTTATTACCAGCACCTACCACATAGTATCTCATTTCTTTCTTCCATAACCAACGATGTAGGAACTACTGCTGTGCTCATTTTGCCGATGAGGTATTGGAAGCCGCAGAGGTGACCCGACTTGCCCGTGTATGCTCAGGGAGAATTATTATTTTTTAATATTGGGGGATGAACCCAGGGCCTTCGCACTGAGCTACATCCCCAACCCTTTTTATTTTTTATTTTGAGACAGGGTCTCATGAGGTTGCCCAGGCAGGACTTGAACTTGTGACCTTCTTTCTGGGATGGCAGGCTACATTCTTGCTCCCGGCTTAGCAGAATTTGAGCTCACTTAGCTGTGTGGTTTCTGGTCTCCTTTTCCCCTGGGGAGACTGACCTCTACCTGGTGGAGGTGAGACATGAACCGGAAACTGTCTTCGGCGGAGGAAGTAGAACTACCCAGGAAGGTTTCACCCGGGGTGTTAGGGAAGGGGTGGGCAGTGGACCTGTTGTACCCCAGTGCTGGCCACGCAGTGTCGGAGTGGCCATCTGTCCTCCTAGAGCCTCGGTTTCCTTCTGTCAAATCAGGATAACGGCTGTACTGGTGGGTGGTGCTGAGTGGAAATTGAGATGCTGTGTGTGCCTGGCACATAGTAGGTGCTCAGTAAACATGGCTTTCTTGGAGGCTGGAGTGGAAACGAGGGAATGTGAGCATTGGGTAGGATTACTATGTGATCCAACAAACCCACTACCTGGTTTCCATCCAAAGGAAATGGATCGGTAAGTGGAAGAGATACCCACACTCCCATGTTTATTACGGCAGAACTCAAAAGGCAGAATCAACCTAAACACAGAAGTGATTTTGAAAAATGAGATCGACCCAGATGAACAGATAAAACGTGATGTAGTTCTAGGATGAAATACTACTCATCTCTAACAAAGAATGCAGTCCTGACCTTATAAACAGGGGTTTCAGGTTTATATAAAGTAAACTAGGCACAGACAGAAAAATGCCTCATGATCTCACTTACATGCAGATTCTTTAAAAAAAAAAGCTGATTGTGTAGAAATGGAGAGTGGACTAGTGGTTACCAGAGGGTGGAGAGGAGAGGAGAAGGGGTGACAGAGGCTGTCCACAGACACAGAACTATCACTGGAGAGGAGAGTAAGTTCTGGGTTGCACAGCCCAGTAGGGTAAGTGTAGTGAATGGTAATAGAGTGTGTGTTGCAAAATGACTGGGGTGGATGGTTCCAAGAGTGCTCACTGCAAGGACACAGTAAGTGCAAGTGTGTGAGGTGAGGGACATCTCAACATCGTGACTCGAGCCTTACACCAAAACGTTACACTGCTCCCCGGCCGATATGTGCAACCATTGTGTCCATTAAAAAATAAAGTTTAGGGAGATGACACGCTCTGACAGAAAGAGACCCGACCGGGCCTGGTCTGTGCTTCGCACTGAGCCGCACCCCGCTTGGCTTATGTAGACGGATTTTATCTCCATCCCAGGAAATCATTCTTTCACCCGGTTGGACCGGGACTGATTTTGGAAGGAAAGAGTTCCCCGTCTCTCTAGAGAACCAAGTGGAGCTTTGAGTGGCACCTTCCAGGGAGGCTGCAGATGATGAGGGGGAGTCGGCCGGGGGAGACCCTTTCCTGTTTCCTCGTCCCCTCCGGCCTGCCTCACCCCCCATCTGCTCTTCCTCTGTGACCACAGGAAGGCCTGGCTCACACCTCCTCTTCTCTAAATAAACTCAGACAGCGGTGCTATCTGCCGCCCCATCTGGGTTCCTGTAGAGGTGTAGGGGCAGCGGCCGGGGGCTCGGGAGGAAGGCGGAAGGCCCCCCTCTGCCTCGTGCGCTTGGGGCCAGCGCCCCTGGGGTGCCCCTCGGCCTGTCCTGCCTCTTATCTGACCACCTATCCGCACGTGGCCTTCCTCCTGATTGGCTTTTATAAATTTTATTTTTTCTTTTTAAGTGACACATAATAATTGTACGTGTGTGTGGGGCTACTCTTCATGAAGAGTGTGACATGTTGTGAGCTGTAGTTACCAAATTGTGGAGTAGGACGCTGGAGTGCACTCTTCCTGTCCAGCTGTGTTTTGGTACCTGCTATCCAGCCTCCTTCTAGCCTCCTTCCTTTCTACCCTCCCAAGCCTCTAACAATCACTGTTCTGCTCTCTTCTTTTTCTTTTGAAAACTTAATTAGTACACGTTTGCGCTACATACTGATTATATTCATTGCGGGGAGTCGGTGCATATAGGGGACACGTCTCAATTCCTTCTTCATCTCCTCTCTTCCCCTCCCTCCGTCTCTTGGTCTCCTTCCTCTCTGAAAAAGATCCATCTCCCCATTTCCATTCTTTCTCTCTTATTTTGCTCTTTATTTATAATTTGGGTTTCTCGTGGAAGAGAAATCATGTGACATTTAAGCTCATGTGCCTGATTTATTGCACTTAACATCACGGTCTCAAGGAGCATCCATTTTCCTACAAACGACTGAAGTTTGGTGGAGTAGTGCCACCGTGCTACTTTGTTCTTTGTTCTACCCTTTCCTTCTTTGAGATCAGCTCTTTTTAGCGTCCGCATTTGTGTGTGATCATGTGTGCAGTATTTGTCTTTCTGTGCTTAGCTTATTTCCCTTAGCATAATGTCCTCAGGTTCATCTATGTTTCCCCAAATGATAAGATTTCATTCTTTTAAAAAAAGAAATCCCCCCGAAATGGCTGAATAGTATCCATTGCGTATACAGACCACACTTTCTTTATCCGTCTATCTATCGATGGGCACCTCGGTGGAGTCCACATCTTGGCTGTGGCAAATAGTGCTGCAATGCACATGTGATCGCAGGTCTCCCAGCACGCTGGTTTCGCCCCTTTGGACACACGCCGGGGTGGGTAGCCGGCTCATAGGGTGGAGCTACCTGGCTGGGCTTTCGAAGACCCCTGGATCGCGTCCCCTCTCTTCTCAGTCCATCTTCGGTCAAGTCTGTCTCTGTGGAACCAGAGCAGTAACTTTCAGACGCTGGCCCACAGCCCGGGGATGCACGCCTGAGCCCCGTATCGGCGCCTGTCAGCTCCTGGGCTCTCGGCAGCGTCCTCTGAAGTCGGAGTGATGGTGGGACCCCTCTGCAGGCCCGGGGTGGGGCCAAGTGGGTGGCAGGATGCTGGGCTGGCGGCACTTGTCTGAGGGTCGTTTTGAGGGGGTCTCGGGAGCTGTCTGGACAGTGGACCACCCAGGCCTGACTTTCTGGGGGCGGAGGAGCAACTCAGACTGTCGTGCCCGCTTCCGTAGCTCCTGCTCCTTGCGTATTAATTGTCTACGTGTTCGTGTATTCGTTAATTCACTTATATTTCGCTCCTTCTCTCACTCAAACATGCACGCATTTATAGGTTCATCCCCCAAATATTCATAAATTTAATGGCTCATTGCAAATAGGGAGGGGTGGGTGAATGGAAGGGAGGGGAGGGGAAGGGGGGAAGAGGGGGGAAAACCAAGATGTATCATGTACAGGTACAAAATAACCATGTTGATTATGATCATTATGTATGCAATGTACCAATACATGTTCTTGGTAAAAAATAATAAAAAAAAATTAAAGCCCAAAAAAATTTAATGGCTCATTGCAAAAAATAGGTGTATGTAAGTATTTCAGGTGCAAATAAGTTGACAACATCTAAATCAAACAAAAGTAAATCTCTTTTTTTCTTGCAGGACCTCTCAGAGCCTTTAGTTTGTGAGTCCCCTTTGAGGAAAAAGGTATGTAGTTGTTTTCAAATGTGTTTTTCCTTTTTTGTTCTTTTCTTCTGGAGCTGAGCACACTTGGCGCTCTAGTTGCTGAGACTTCACCCTGGGACAGGAGGACTTGGACTCCCAGTCAGAGTTCCCTGAAGTGTTGCTATTTGCCTGCTTGTGCCTTTATCCTCCTTCAAGCAAGACCTGAATTATCTTTCTTTTCTGGGCAGTTTTTTTTTTTTAAATTAGTATACATTTGTGACGCATAATGAATACAGTTGTCTTGGGGAGCTGATGCATAGACATGTCGCTGTATTTACTTCTTTCCCCTGTCCTCCTTCTGTCTTCCTCAAATCCAGATCCCCTTCCCTTCTCCACAAAGTCTACCTCCCTGTTGGCCATCATCCGTCTGTATTTTTCTTTTTAAATTATTTACACTTTGGGGGCCGGGGACTTAGCTCAAGTGGTAGACCGCTTGCCTAGCAAGCACAAGGCCCTGAGTTCGATCCCCAACACCCCCCAAAAAAAATTATTTACACTTTGGGTTTCTCATACAAGAGAGACCATGCAATATTTAACCTTCTGTGTCTGTTTTATTTCATGACCTGAAATGATCTTACGCAGCCTCAGGAGCCAAAGTCAAGAATAAAAGACTAAGGTCAAAGGAGAACATTAGAGGTGAAAAATATGCACTCAAGAAATTCGAGAAAGCGACTACAGTTTATCTTAAAATTGAGTGCTAGTGGCGCATGATGGCGCACATCTGCAAGCCCAGCACTCTGGGAGGCTGAGGCAGAATCGTCACGCGTTCAAGGGCAGCCTGGACAATGTAGCAATTTAGCAAGACCCTACCACAAACAAACAAACAAACAAACAGAAGGGGGTCTGGGGATGTAGCTCAGTGCAAAGACCATGAGTTCAACCCCTAGTACTGCAAACCAGCCAACCAACCAATCAAAAAAACAAATGAAAAGAGAGAGAGCTGAGTTTCCTGGTGGCCAAAGCAAAGAGGGAACTCTGGAAGGTTTCCCTCAGCGTGGCTTTTGGCTGGCAGTTCACCAGCAAGGTAAAAACTCCCCAGCTCTGAGGAAGTTTCTTTTTATTCATCTGATATTCACTCACTCACCCATTCCTTCCTTTACTCACTCACGGAATGTTTATTTACCGCTTACTCTTTATAAGCACAATGCTGGACACTGGGGACACGATGGCAGACAAAACAAGAGAAGTGATAGTTACGGGGGTTCGGAACCTGCGTGCCGTCCCTCAACAGGCCCTCTTCTTTGAGATTGGTTCTTAATTCTTCAGCACAACCTTTGGACCCTGCCGTGGGTTTTCTCTCCCTGTTTTATGTCTGAATCACAGACGGTGGTGCCCTCCTAGCTGCAGGAGCCCCACCGATGGGCAGAACCCAGAACTTCCTGTTAGCATTTTCGGGAAGGGCCGTGTGGGAAGCTGGGTGGATGCGAAGGAGCTGGCCTTCCCCGTCCTCGGGGCACCCCTGGGCTTCTTCCTTGGGGCTCCACCCTGGGAGTCGGGAAGCTAGTAACTTGACTTCCCCGTGGGCCCCGTTCTCACATTCTGGTTCCTCAACACATGCGTAGGACGTTCTCAAGAACCACGTTTGTATTGGTTGGAAGGACAGCTGGATTCATGGGTGAATATGTAGATAAATACCGGAGCTTTTGGAAAGATGATTTAAATCGAGGACACATACTTATTGGATGAATAAAAGAATAAAAGGGTGGGTGGGGGTGCCAGTGAATAAATATGTGGATGGAGAGATGTCTAGTAAGGCCACAATATTACTGGTTTTTAAATGAGGCTGTCAGTGAATGAATGGACCATTAGATGGGTCTTACTTCTTTTCCTGTGGCCCATTCTGGGTAATTTATAAAGAGAAGAGTTTTATTTAGCTCACGGCCCTGAGGACTGGGGAGTCCCTGGGCACGGTGTTGGCATCTGCTTGGCACCTGGTGAGGCCATCTTGTTGGGTGATAATATGATAGAGGCAACCGTAGCACTCGTGGAGGCTGAGGCAGGAGGATTGCAAGTTTGAGCCCAGCCGGGGCAATTTAGCAACTTAGCATGGTGCTGGCTCAAAACCAAAAGAGAAAAGGGTTGGGGATAGAGCTCAGCGTGAAGGCCCTGGGTTCGATCTCCAGTACGGAGAAATACGATAGAGGATATTACCTGGCGAGACAGGTTTTTTTAACGAAGCTGCTCCTTCAATAACCTATTCATCCATCAATCCGTGAGTAGTTTAGCCTGCGCATGAGGGAAGAACCCTAGCGACTTGGTCACTCCTCAGATGTCCCATCTCCAGATACCATTAACACAAGAGACTGAGATTCAATTCTCAACACATGAAATTTAAGCCCTAACAGAAAGATGGGTGAACAAGCGGTAGAGCCAATGAACGATTGTACAGTTTTCTGGGGAAATAGATGGATGTTTGAGAGTGGATGGGTGGATAAACGAGACAGGTGGGTGAATGGATGGATGAGTGGTGGATGGTGATTTGGTTGGGTGGGCGGGTGGAGGGTGGACAAATGGACGGTCGAGTGAATGCATGGGCGATTGGACCATCTGATGTACGGATGGGTAGCTGGCTGGCTGGATAGGCAGTTGCAAAATTCTGGCCACAGATGGAGGAGATCTTGGGGGCACAATCTGGGCACAATTCGGATGATTATTAGCTTATTTTCTGACCCCCAACTTGACCGGTTTAACTTTCTGGTGAACACATTCTCTCTTCGTAGGTTCAGCCCTCCTTTTGCCTCCCTCTTGGGCTCCAAGAATTTTATCCTGGATCTCAGATTAAGCCAAGCCCTTGGCTTGCTTGCTGACTTCAGGGCTAAGGAGAATGCCCTGGAGGGAACCCTAGTCTTGTGAGGACGCATGATCTCCATGGTGACCATGGGACGCTCTTAGGCCTCTCCAGCCAATGGCTCCTCTCTGGGGGTCTTGCCCCCTCCTCCCTGGGGCATCAAACCACCCCACAGGCTTCCCTTTCTGTCCCCCGCTCTATGTCCATCTCCATGCTGGTCTCCAGCCCGACTCCATCTCACCCACTCCCTCGGTTGGTGGTGTTAGAGACGCAGGATAAATTAAAGGGGGGTTGTTGGGGTTAACCTCCTCCCGGTCAGACGTCGCCCCTCTTTCCTCTTCCCCAGGTCCCCCAGGCAGCCATGGATGTGGGTCTCTTGGGCCTGCCAGATGTATCTCAGGTTCCCAGAAAGACTCTTTGGGGAGCTCGGGGCAGGGGCCCAGCCATGCGTCGGCAGCGAGAGTTCATGCCAGAAGAGAAGAAGGACACGGTTTACTGGGAGAAGAGGAGAAAGAACAACGAGGCGGCCAAGAGGTCCCGGGAAAAAAGACGACTCAATGATGTGGCCCTCGAGGGCCGGCTGGCCGCGCTCCTGGAGGAAAATGCCCTGCTCAGGGCTGAGTTGCGGGCCCTCAAGCTTCGCTTTGGCCTCCTGCCGTCTCTTGGTGGCCCCCGGACTTTGCCTCTGCAGGCTTTGCTGTGGGGGTCACCCTGGTCTGGAGACTCACACTCTGAGGCTGAAACTCTCTGGTCTCTGCCTGGCTCCCACGGCCGCCTCTTAGCACCATATTCTCTGGATTCTGGGTTCCCAGGCTGCCGAGGCTGCCTGGTGGCTCATGGGTGGACTGGTCTTGCTGCATCCCCTGGATTCGCCCAGGAGCCTGCTGCTCCTGCCCCCAAGGGAATCGACACGGACTTGCAGGCTGCCCTGCCAGCGGCCTTCTTCAGCTGTCACCTCTTGGGTGGGCACATGGGGCCCGGGGCAGAGCCGAAGCCGTGCTGGGGACTGTGGTCGACTGTGCACTCTGGATGCCGGGCCTCAGGCCCCTCAGATAGGTTGCTGACGCCCTCTGCGGATCCCACAGGGATTTCTCCGGGGGTGACCTGCCCCATCCCACCGAATGGTCCCGAGGGTGTGGCGCAGCCCTCCCTGCCCCACAAGCTGCGCATCAAATCCCAAACTTTGGGCAGAGTGTGTTGAGGTGGGAAGGCGGGCTCCCTCTGGGGCAGTCCAGGCCTGCAAGAGCGTGATTGAGATTGAGCTGTGGGTTGTCTGATGGACTTGGCTTTGACTGGCTTCCAGAGCTGGGCAAGGCTTGTAGGAAGTAAGGGTTGTTCTGCCTGGGAGGGGCCACTTCCCAGCATCCAGAGTAGGTATCTAGGTAGATGGGATAAGGCCCCATTTTAGTTTATATCACAGCCATTGCCTTGCCTTAAAATCTGTGCCTTGGGTTGTACTTTTCTTTATCCTTCTGTGCATCCATCATCCATCCATCCACTCATCCATCCATCCACCAATTCATCGATTCAATCACCCATCATTTTTCTGTGCTCCCTTCCTTCCACCCAGCCAGTCTATCCATTCATCAAACCACACACCCATTCATCAATTCATCCCCCCATCATGTTTTCATCTACCAATCCATCCAGTAATCCATGAACCCATTCATTGACTTACCGGTCCATCTATCTATATACCCATCCATCTTACCTTTCATCCATTTTCCATCTATCCATCCACCCATCCACCCACTCATTCACTCACCCATCTTCTTTCCATCTATCCATCCATTCACCATCCTTTTAGTCATATATTCATTTAATCACTCAGTCATGTGCTCACTTGTTCATCATTAACTCATTCACTCACATAGTTATAATTTGTTTTTGTCCTCATCTACCCACTCCGGATCTCGGGACCCTTCCTCTGTTCTCAGCTTATGGCAAGTGTGAGGACGCCTTCCTGGCCTTGGATTCCTCTGAGGAGGGTCTGAGCAAAGACCTGCTGCAGGCCACACCAACAAAGCAAGAAATGCCTCCAGGCGTTTGAATCCTCATGTCTTGGGGTGCTTTTGAGGACTGCTTACCACTCGGTTTGTGCCCCATCCAGATAGTTTTCTCTTTGTCTTGGATCAGGGCCCTGAGCTGTTGTTACAAGCCAGCCACATCTGCATGTGTGGGGTCAGCGTCCTTTCCCTCCCTGGCTGCTCCCTGACCAGGCACACACGCCCAGCTGGCCACAGCCCGGCTCCCCACCCCCGTGCCGGCTGTCCAGCGGGAGCAGAGAGCAAAGCCCCGGCCGGGCCTCCTGCTCAGCTGACTGCGGCTCTGCAGTCAACTGGGCGTGCAGCCAGCCTGCCCCTCCGAGGGTGCCCGCCCAGGGCTCCAGGCTGCCCTGCGGTGTGGGTGGGCGAGGGCACAGTGCTGCGCTTTCTCCCCTGCCCCAAAGCCTGCTTTGGCGACTTAGGCCTTCTGAGAACGTCCTGGGGAGGCCGGATGAAGGTCTGTCTGCAGGGCTTGTCCCAGCCTGTCACTCCCTCCCCAGCTAATGCACCCAGGTGGAAATGGGGTGGATTGTGGTGGGGGAGGTCCCAGGTGGCAAAGACCGGAGAAAGCTCTACCTAAAACAAATAAAAGAATTTCCACAGCAGAAGGGGTGCCTAGAGTCTCCTGAGTGGTCACCTGCCTCTACTTGAATATCTTTAGGGACGGAGAACTCACTTCCTCCAAAGCTAATTTGCCGTTTCCTCTCTTGAGCCAAAACCTGCATCTTGCAAACTTCTACCTCTGATGTTCTTCTTAACACACACTCCACCCCCACGTCTTTCCCTCCTTCCGCTCTGAGATGGCTGGGACGATGGAAGACGATTCTTGGCGGGAACCACCACACTGAGCTCAGATGGTTCGAGAGGATGAAATCTCGTTTATTCTGTACACAGCACTTCAAATACAGCTGGGCACACAGTAAGCATGTGACAAATGTTAACTCCTCTTTCTTCTTTTCCTTTCTAAGAAAGTTTTCATGTTTCCAGACTCAGAGTAGGACTCTGTTAGGAATGTCCTGTTCTGCAAAATCCCTTCTCGTCACCCTGGTTTGGTTCTTATTTTTTTGTCAATGCTATTTATATATGATGAATCCTGGAGCTGAATATGAAAGTCACAGATGTCATTAGATTCCAGAAAGACCCAACTCCAGTCACGGGGGGCCGTGTGACCACAAACACAAATGTTGCTGAATATGGACATGAATTCGGTTCATTCACCGAATATGTATTTTTGACAGCTAGTTTTTGAGCTTCTGTTATGCCTGAAGCAGGAACTGGGTGAGGGAGATAGTGATCCGGATCTCGAGTTCGAGGAAAGAAGAAACTCATACAGATGTCCAGAACATTCACCCACACCATGATGACTATTCTCCTCTTGTGCTGGGCGCCAGGACCACGGGGCTGGCCCGTGGTCGCCAAGACCCTGGGAAGCTTTCAATTCTCCACGTCAGGCTCACACGTGCCTCAGGGACTGAGTTTTAGGACACTATGCGGCCACATGTTCCTTCTCTTCCACGCACCCTTCCAGGAGAGTGAGATCTTGCTGGACACAAATGCATACAACTCCCTTCCTGCTCCAGGCTTCAGGTGTAGCTGGGTCATGTGGCATGTGCAACACACACGGAGTGGAAGTTTCTGCCTGCTCTGCTTGGTGGTTTCCTGGAGCAGAGATGAAGTGAGTTGAAGACGCTGCTGCACCAGCATTTTTCTGTCTTCTCTCCCAGGATTCCCAGACACATCGTGGCTGAACTCTGTCTTATCGAGATTCTCCACGCTCAGAGTGGGGCCTGGGGGCCAACAGCATCTCAGGCTCCTCCCAGAACAGCCGAATCCTAATTTGCTTTTTATAAGACGTCCAGGTGATGCCCATTAAAGTTAGAGAGGCGCCGATCCAGGGCCGGAGTTGGCAGGCATTTTCTGCTTAGCTTTGGGGGCTAGACAGTCTCTGTTATGACTCCATCTGGCCATAATAGCGTGCAAGCAGCCACAGACCGTCTAGCCACAGGCGGCCACAGCTGTGTTCCAATAAAACTTTATCGATAAAGCAGATGTGGCCGGACTTAGCCGTAGTTTGCGGATCCCTGCTCCGGGCTGTAACCTCGGGAACGGCATCGTGGATCGTGAGGGTGTTTGTCTTCAGCCTCCGCGTCTCCACTTACTTCTGCGGTGCCGTGCGACCAGATTAATGCAGGAAAGGAAGTCCGGGTTCACGTTTTCCAACCCTCAGTTTTTGATGGACCTTTTGGCTTTCGTAAGGTGAGTGGGTGCAAAATGGTTTTTAACCTACGTTCCTCTGATGAGTGTCTTTGCCGGACCATTTGGCCTCTGGGTTTTCTCTTCTACAAATTGCCTCTTTCTGCTGTTTTTCACTCTTTTATTTATTTATTTATTTTTGGTGCCAGGAATTGAACTCAGGGCCTTGTGCTTGTGGGGCAAGCACTCTAACCACTGAGCTAAATCCCCAGCCCCTGTTGTTTTTTAAATTGGTTTCTCAGACCTCTTTATATGTTCTAAATATACTTCCTTTGGGGGGCAGCACGTACTTTTTGTCCAACTCGTTTCATTATATTCACAGCACGCTTTGTGTGTATGGAAGCTTGAAAACTGGATATAACCAAATTTATCAGTCTCCTCTCTCTGTCTCTGTCTCTCTCTCTGTCTCTCCTCACTGTCTCTCTCTGTCTCTGTCTCTCCTCTCTGTCTCTCTCTGTCTCTCTCTGTCTCTCTGTCTCTCTGTCTCTCTTTCTCTGTCTGTCTGTCTCTCTGTCTCCATCTCTCTCTGTGTCAGTATGGGGGTCTTGGTTTGTTGTCCAGGCTTGCTTCAAACCTCTGCATTCAGACGGCACCCTCCTCAGCCTCTTGCATGCTGAACTAAGAAGGTGCACACCACTGTGATACACCTTCAATCTTTTCTTTTATGGTTTGTAAACCTTATCTTGTTCAAGATTCTTTTAGCATATCAAGATCATAAATATCGTCTTCTTTATTTATGTTCCAGGTACCAGTGAAAGAGAAAGAAACCAAATACAGTCATGGACTTCCTGCCATTCTGATGGCCCAGTGAGGGAGACAGATAAAAAACCAAAACAAAAGAATGTATAGTAGAACCAATAATAAGTGGCAGGGAGGAATAAAGGTAGAGGGCTTGGGAAATGTAGGTGTCAGTCTGTTATAATAATTGAAACAGGAAAATCCAGAGGGTTTGCTGGAAAAATGACATTTGAGCAGAGACTCAAGAAAGGAATTCATACTTGTATACAGCAAAGATCATTCCCTCAGAAGCAAGAGCAGCCTGTGCAAAGGCCCGGAGGCAGGATCTCACCTGGTATTCTGAGCAACTCGGAGGCAACCCACGTAGCTGTAGCAGAGGGAGCAAGGAGGAAAGAGAGAGGAGGTGAAGGCAGGGGAGGTGACAGATTGTGCAAGGCCTTGTGGTCAAGGTAAGGGCTTTGGCTTCCTTTCTGAGTGAGGTAGGGCTGTGGAGGAGTTTCTGGGTATATTTTTGCTGTAACTGCCCTCTAACCCCCATCCTGTGGTGGGTGAGGTTGAATGAAAATAAATAAACCCATCACACAGGAGCAGGAGAGCAGGCTTGCTTTTGGGTGAGGGGCAAGGTGGTGATGGGGTACAGAGCAGCTGTGACTCAGCTCCCCAGGGTGGCTGCATGCTCATGGCCCTCAGAGGCAGGAGCTCATTCCTTCCCGAGACATGGGAGTCCAAGCAGGTAGAGCTGCTCCACGAGGTGGAATCATGGAGAGGACAACACAGATGTTTCTCTTTTCTATTGCGTGAAGATGACTTCTGCGAATAATCACATTTGGCCAGTGTGGGAGGGAGGGATTTTCCAGGGAATGGGGGGATTTGGAGGTAGGAGGGCACTTCCTGTTCAGACAGGAAGTGGCTGAGAATAGCCCCCGAGGTGGCATGGTGGGCTCATGTAAACAGGAAGAGCTGGACATAAGCTGGTGATAGGGTGGTTCAAGGGCCATGTGAGACTAGGGAGTGGGAAGGAGGTAGAGGGCTAAGCTTGCTTTGTAATATTGTGATTCCCAAGAGTCAGTCACTCACAAGTGGGCTGATTTCCTGGCCACCAAATCTGGTCCAGTGACGACAATGATGTTTCTCTGTGGATTTGGTTTGATCCTCTGTGAAAGGCTTCACTATCAGGATTCTTATGAACAGCTGGGGAAACTGAGGTTCAGAGTGGTTATATATCTCACTTCACCTTAGCTCACCTGGCTGGCAAATTGGTGAATGGGCCTTTTACCCCGTGTCATTCACTGGGTTGGCATCATTGGCCAACTTTCTGTTCTTTTTGGGTGCTGGGGCTCGGACTCAGGGGCTTGCTCTTGCTAGCAAGCACTCAGCCACTTGAGCTAAACCCCCAGCCCCTCAGCTTCCTGTTCTTTGAGGGCCTTTCCTGTCTGGGTCTTCGTGCTTGCTATTCCATCTGCCTGGAATGCTATTCCCTGCGTCCCCTTCTTTTTTCGCGTGTGTGGTCCTGAGGATTGAACCTGGGACCTTCTCATTAGCCTATTTTCTAGCCCCGTTTTATTTTTTATTTTCAGACTGGGTCTTGGTAAGTCATTAAGTCATCCAGGCTGGGCGTGGACTGGCGATTCTCCTGGCTCAGCATTGTTGAGTTGAATCTGAAGTTTGATGAAGAAACAGGGCCCACATTATAGGATAGAGGGAGATGAGCAAAAGGAGGATGGCATGGTGCTTTATTCATTCCTCACTCATCCATTCCTTCCTTCACAATCCTCCAGAGAGAACGAAACCCATTCTTGCTTTTGAGAAGACCATGTATAACCTTCCTGCGAACAATCAGGATTGTGTATGCTAAGCGAGCTCAGTCGGACACAGAAGTTAAATACTGCATGGGCTCTCTTACATGAGAAATCCAAAGTAGAAATAATTTAAAGAGCAAAAAAAAAGCTCAAGTGCAGGACACCGGGAAGTCGCCCTTGTGGAGAAAGCAGATGTTGGGGGCCAGGAGCTGGGGGAGGGAGAGGAGCAGGGTGCGAACAGGGTTTTCTTTACAGGTGGCCATGCAACGCTGTGGATGTACTGAAGGTCACGCTGGATTGTGCACATTAGTGCGTTTCATTTTATGTTATGTAAATTTCGCCTCCATTAAAAAACAAACTATAGCCAGGTGTAGTGTAGCTCCCCTGTGATTCCAGCTACTCAGGAGGCTGAGGCAGGAGCACCCCAAGTTAGAGCCCGGCTTGGGGATTTAGCAAGATCTTGTCTCAGAAAAAGAAATGAAAAGGGCTGGGGATGTAGCTCGGTGGTAAAGCGCATGTGTGACATCCTGGGTTCTTCCTCAGTACTGGGGGAAAAGTGTGAGTGACCCTGCCTTGGGTTCCAGCGGGGAGGTGGCCCCGAGGCAGGGGAGGTAGGACCCGGTGCCCGGACGCGGGTAGGCACACTTCACCCTAATGCGTGTGTGTGCACACTCTGGGGCAGAGGGGGACTGAAACACACACTCGTAGGTGTGCGCAGAGACCCCTCAGTCTCTCCCAGTGTGGCCGCGATCACGGGGCTGAATCCTCGGGGAGGGGTCATCCCAGAGACCAGGGTCGCCCTGGGGGCGGGGCTGTGTTCCCACACGGCCCCGCCCCTCCCCACGGCAGGCCCTGGGGCAGCCCCATCCTCCCCTGTCCCCACCATACTGTAAATTCTGAGAAATCCTCCTCTGTGGTTTCTCGGGGCCCCTCCCTGCCCCCCCTGCCCAGCGCCGCTACCCTGGCCACTGCCTTCCTGTCTCGGGGCCTCAGCGGGAGGAGAAAGACCAGGAACTTCCATCCCGAGGTGTCCTCACACCAAGCGGGGAGGAAGCCAGCCTGCTTCAGATGCCGTCCTAGTGCCTCTCTGGCCCTCAGTCTCCCCTTCTGTAGAATGGAGAAGATGATGGTTCCCACCCCGAGGGCTGGGGGAGCAGTCAGGGGTGAGAACCACGAGAGGTGCCAGGAGAGGCCGGCGGGTGGTCTCGCCTGTGACAAGTCACAGTTGCCGTGATTCACTTCCTGCATGCTGCTTCCCTCCTTCCAGCCTTCACACCTTCACCTCAGGACTCTTTACCCAGCACGCCCACATCGCTGTGCCGTGTGTGTGTGTGTGTGTGTGTGTATGTGTGTGTGTGTGTGTGTGTGTGTGCGTGTGTGTGCGCGCACGTTCCTGAGGATTGGACCCAGGGTGCTCTACCACCAACTAAGCTGCCTCCCCTGCACTTTTAAGAATTGAATTTTATTTTGAGATAGAATCTTGCTAAGTTGTTCAGGCTGGCCTAGAACTTGCAATCCTCCTGCCTCAGCCTCCTGAATAACTGGGATTATAGTTGTGCACCACTAAGCCCGACTTCGAAATGCACCTTGGTGTGTGAGACCAAGTTCTTTCTTTCTTTCTTTTAGACAGAGTCTTGCTAGGTAGTTCAGACTGGCCTTGAACTCACTATGTAGCTCAGGCTGGCCTCAAACTCACGGAGATCCTCCTGCCTCAGCTTCTTGAATTCTGGGATCACAGGCATGGGCCACTTGACTGGCTGCTTTTTTTTTTTTTTTTCTAAATAGACTCTTGGTATGTAGACCTCATTTGCAATCACCTTGCCTCAAGCTCCTACCTGCTGGGATTACAGACCTGCACCACCACACGCAGCTCAAGGTTTTTTTTTTTTTCCTTTTACACAGCAGAGTAAACAGGGCCAGAAAAGAGCAGGTCTAGGGCAGTGGGTGGGTGGGGGGAACTGGAGTCTGAGGTTCTGGGGAGAGGACAGAACTTGGGGCCAAGTGTTGCTGACAAGCATCTTGTTCCAAAGCAGCCCGTGGGACAGACAGTGCTGGGTCTCTGAGTCGTCAGGGTTCTGGGGGTGGGGAGGGAGAGAGACAGAGAGAGACAGAGACAGAGAAGAGGAAGAGGGAGGGAGAGGGAGGGAGGGCGAGCGGGAGGCTTGCAGTGACTGCAGGCTGAGGCTCCTGGAGACCAGGCTGCTGATATCTCCAGCCTGAGTTGAGAGCCTGAAGCCCAGGTGACCCGAGGGTGTGGTTCACGCCCAGAAGTCGGCAGGATTTAGATCCAGCAAGACCTGGTGTCTCAGGTCGAATCTGAGACGGGAAAAAGCCCACGTCCCAGCTTGCAGGTCACCAGGCAGGGGGACTCCCTCTTCCCAAAAGCCAGCGTTTTCGTCCTGTCAAGCCCTCAACTGATTGTGCATGGCCCACCTGACTGGGGAGGTCCTCGCTTGCCCATTCTGGTGTTAAACTCCTAAAACAGCCTCAACAAAATTACCCGGGATGGTGTTTGAATGGACATCCGGGCACCGTGTGGGCCAGGCCAGCAGGTGCCGGAAATGAGCCCTTCCAGTGGGCGACTGGGATGCCCAGAGGTGGAGCGTGGGGACACTCTCGGCTGGCTCTCAGAGCTGGAGCCTCAGACAGCATGTTACATTTCAGACCAGCACGCAGCAGGCTCTGCGGCATCTGGCTTTACAGTGAGTGAAGTTCAACATTGCTGCGGCCCACAGCGGTCTGATATCCAGATCCTTCAAAGGGGCAGGTGGGGAGGGGTCTCTGGGCGGCTAACGCCAGGCCCCGCGTGCCCTCCGAAGGGCGAGTCCCCAGTGCTGGCGTTGCCTCCCTGAAGGGAGGAATTAGCACGGGGCGGGGGACACGGACAAGAAATGATTTTTGTGTATAAAACACACACGCACATATAGATGGATTTACAGTATGTCCACGGTAGTAAATTTTCACAGAGAGCGTTATTAAGGAAAAACATCCCGACAAGGCTTGGTGGGGGACAGTGATGCAAGAAAGGCCGAGAAACGCCGGTTCAGACATCCCACGTGGAGCTTTGGGAGCCGCCCTACCCGCTCTACAGCAGGTGTCCGTACGTCCTATTTCTCTCTTTATGTTAGTGGTACGTTAGTGCTCTGGACCGGGTGTTTTTCATTTTGTGGAAACTATATCCATTTGTGGAGGGTGGTGCTAGGGACAGACCTGAGGCCTCAAACATGCTAGGCAAACACTCATCAACGAGCGACACTTCCAGCCCCACTTAAAATATATCTTGGAGGTTGCTGCGTGTTACTGAGTGAAACTTGCTGGTTTCTTTTTTTTTTTTTTTTTTTTTGTGGTGCCAGGGATCGAACTCAGGCCCTTGTGCTTACAAGGCAAGCACTCTAATCACTGAGCTAAATCCCCAGCCCACTTGCTGGTTTCTTTTCATAGCAGCATAGTGATTCTTTTGTGCTTTCTCCCCTAAATATTCTTGTTTCTTGATTGACGTCTATATGGTGCTGGGGAGGAACCCAGAGCCTTGCACATATATATATATATATATATGTATATATATATATATATTTTTTTTTAAATTTTAAATCAAGAACATGTATTGGTACATTTTACATACAATGGTCACATTCATTGTATATATATATTTTTTTTTGAGACAGGATCTCACTTTTTTTTTTTTTTTGTGGTGCCGGGGATCGAACTCAGGCCCTTGTGCTTACAAGGCAAGCACTCTAATCACTGAGCTAAATCCCCAGCCCCAGGATCTCACTTTTTTTTCAAGGCCCGTTCGGGCTGGCCTTGAACTCACCGGGATCTTCCTGCCTCAGCCTCCCGAGTGCTGGGATGACAGTCAGGTGCCACTGTGCCTGACTGCTTGCTCGTGTTAAGCCTGTGATCTACCCCTGAGCCAACCCCCTCAGCTTCTCTCTGGTGTTCGAGCACAATCTATTTAATCTGTTTTCTTTTTTTTTTGGTGGACAGTTACATAGCTTGTTTCCAACATTTGGCCGGCCGCTGTACACGGCCACCCTGTAGAGCGGTAACTGTGTTTACGACATTTTACGTCTGACTTGCCTGGTCTGCTGTAGAATTCCCAGAAGCAGGACAGACGTGTGCATTTGTCCTGAGTTGCCTCCTCCTCACAGCCAAAGTTGGGCCTGCCAGTCTCCCCACATCCTCGTCAACGGTGTGGGTGCATCGAGCCTTCTGATCTCTGCCAATCTGATGGGTTGAAAACGATATTGCAGAATAGTTGTAAGTTCATTTCCTTTATGAAATTCGAACATCTTCCCCTGCATCTGAGAACCACTCGTCTTTCTTCCTGAGGGCAGAGTCTGTATCCTCTGTTAAAACTGTTCCATGATCTTGAATCATTTTCTAATTCTTTACAACAGCCCCTTGTACATGACAGGCAGTGTCCCTTTACGAAGAGCCGTGTCAATGGGTCGCTTCCCTTTAAAAATTATTTACTTACTTCTTTTATTATCATTTTGCTTTTGACATTGTTCGGGGGTGAGTTTTACCTTGTAGAATTTGGTGGAATGTTTACATGAAGCCGACACTGTTTTACTCATTTTGATAAATGGCTTTGAACTTGTATCAAAGCAATGAATACAGCTACTTTTGATCAGGCGGGAGGTGGCTAGGAGTGTTCCAAAGAGGGGGATAAACGTGCAGAAGTCCCGAGGTTGGAAGGGGCTTGGTGTGTGCATATTGTCCAGGTTTTGCAGAGAAATGCAATCAATAGGCTGCGGATGGAAAGAGTGAGAGACAGACAGAGAGACAGAGAGAGGCACTGCTTTTTAAGGAAATGGCTTACAATGGCTTGGAGGGTGACAAGCCCAGACTTCGTGGGGCTCTCAGAAAGACGGCACACACAGGGGAGAACCACAGTTTGAGGCCTCGTGGTGCAGGCTGCTGGCAGTGCACTTGCCTGGCGTGCGCATGGCTCGGGGTTCATTCTGCAGAACCGTGCAAAAAACCCTGCAGTTTGTTTGCCTCCCCCAGAATCCTTCCTTAGGGGAGATCAGAGTTTGAATTAATGCCTGTGACGGATTGCGTGAGGCCCGCCA
>PVJO010025132.1:0-23242 GCA_004026905.1 Hystrix cristata | reverse complement strand
TTTTTTTTTTTTTGGTGCTGGGGATCGAACTCGGGTCCTTGTGGTTGCAAGGCAAGCACTTTAACCGCTGAGCTAAATCCCCAGCCCTATGCCTGGCTTCTTAATACATTTTTTAAAAAAGATCTTCCTGGCCAGGTGTGGCGGCACACACCTGTAATCCCAGCACTCAGGAGGCTGAGGCAGGAGGATCACAAGTTTGAGGGCAGCCTGGGCTATGTAGTAAGTTCAAGGCCAGCCTGAACTACATGACAAACGAAACCTCGTCTCAAAAAAAAAAAATCTTTCTGGGGCTGGGAATTTAGCTCAGTGGTTAAAAGTGCTTGCCTTGAAGGCACAAGGGCCTGAGTTCAAGCCCCAGCACCAAAAAAAAAAAATCTTTCTGCCTTTTGTGTAGATAGTAGATAGGAAAGGGGCAAGAATGAAAGCTTAGAGACCAGTTAGGAATCTCTCGATTTCATGAATGAGAGCTATAAATTTGGGAGGCATCAGCATATAGACATTGGGTAGGAGGGAGAGAATACAGAGAAGTGAATGGGGTCTAGGCTTAGGCCCTGGGACATATGACCATTTGAAGATCAGTTAGAAGAAGCCAGCAAGGGAGACCAAAAAGATACCACCTGTGAGCTAAAAACTAAAACACAAGAACAAAGTGCTTCTACAAGATTAGCAGGGAGTTGGGGCCATACCTCAGCGCTAGAGCACTTGTCTAACAAGTGCAAGGCCCCCGGAACACACACACACACCCACACCCACCAAAAATAAAAAGATTAGCAGGGTCTGCTGTTGTCAAATGCTGCTAAGGCCAAGAAAACAGACAGGGGTGTGCCCATTAGATTTGACCAGGCACCGTTTAGATATTACATAGACATGTCAGTAAGGCAGTTGAAATCTGGAATTCTAGAGAGAAATCACGGTTGAGACAGTATAGAAGGGCTGGTTTCTAGGGCTCAGCATGGGCAAGACTTCCCTAATTTTAACTATGGCAGGGATTGTTAGAAGATGGATTCAAATCAGGATCTCTGCCTGCCTTCCTGTGAGCTTTGTGTTGCACTTTGCTGGGTACCCAGGTTCCTGAGGCTACCATGAATCTAATGGAGGCCAGAGTGAGTTCCTATGGTGGTTGGCTTGTCCAGATGGGTCTTCAGAGTTTGGCATATCAGGAATGAAGATGCTGAGGCTCCATTTTGTGTGAAGATGAAAGGGCAGGAAACTGACTTGTGCTATTGTCTGGCTTTGGCTTTGGCAGAGGAGTGAGCTCTGTGGTCCGCCGTTGTGTTCATCGAGCCACTGGCGATGAGTTTGCAGTGAAGATCATGGAGGTGACAGCTGAGCGGCTGAGTCCTGAGCAGCTGGAGGAGGTGCGGGAAGCCATACGGCGAGAAACTCACATCCTTCGCCAGGTCGCTGGCCACCCCCACATCAGTGAGGCTGCATTCTCTGTTCCTATTAGCCAATAACCCCACTGCCTCCTGGCCCTGCCCACAGCCCACTCCCCCAGCATTGCATCCTGGCCTGTCCTCCCTCCTCCTGGCTCTGTTCTACCTCAGAGAGTAGCCAGCCTTTGTGTCCCTACTGCCTCCATAAGTTCTCCTTCCTTCCCAGTAATAGACCACTACTGCCTTAGGGTGGCAAAGCCACTACTTTCCACCTCTATCTCTGCCTTTCTGTCTTTCCCCAGTCACTCTCATCGATTCCTACGAGTCTTCTAGCTTCATGTTCCTGGTGTTTGACCTGTGAGTATCTCCCTGCCCTGTCTGAGAAGCCTTGTCCCCTCCTCCATGTGGCACCCCCTCACCCCCTTGCCACTCAGTGGCTTGGAGACCACCCTGCACATGCTGCCTTCTGCCTCACCCTGGGCCGTCTATTGCCTCTGCTGGCCCACAGCTCTGGCCCTCTCCCTATGTGCCATGATTGAGTAATCATGACCAAATAAGAGTTCTCATGACCCCAGTTCCCCATGGTTATAAAGTGAACAGGGTAGGGAATGTCTTTTGAGAGGAGAGAGTTCAACAATGAACTGACCACTTATAAAATACATCCTCACTTTACCAGTTTCTTGTGCTGTCCGTCTCTGCCCTTTGTTTCTTTTATTGGTTTATCTGAATACCAGATATCACGTAATAATGAAACCACCTGCAAAAGGTATTTCAAAAGAGGATGATGAATACCAAAGATTTAAGAGAGGCCCTGAAAAAAAATCCGTGAAGCCTTCAGTATATTTACAGTAATGGCCCTCAGTACCAAGGGGAGTAGGTCGTGTCTATCACACACTCAAACAGCTGTGCGGGACAATGACTATTCGAGGATTGACACAGAGTTGTAATTATAACCTCAATTTTAAAGACATGATAAAGTACGCAAGATTTCAAAATAAATCCTATTCAACCTTTTTCCTCTTGTTAACTGAAATTTGGCCCATGTTCTAACTAGATACACTTTAAGAGGAGTCTTTCAGGTATAGTTATTCTCATATAACTAGGACCACTTGTAAATTATGTCACAAGAAGTCACTCACTCTTGTTAAAGGAACCCCATCATGGCACAGTGAAGACACTAGTCCCTGGGACAAACTGCCCTTGGCATCTGATACACTTTTGGAGTGCTCTGTTTCCAGACCCTTTGGCTTGTCCCCAAAGGAGTCTTGTGACTGGCCTCTTCTATGATATTTTATGTGAGCCCTGGCTCATTTTCTCAGCCCTCACTGTGGGGTGCATCTGCCTCCTATGCTGCTCCTGTCCCTTAGGATGCGGAAGGGAGAGCTGTTTGACTATCTCACAGAGAAGGTGGCCCTCTCAGAGAAGGAAACCAGGTAATGGCAGAGCCTGTAGCCTCTGGGATGAACAGGGAGTGGGTGGGCAGAAAGAAGCAGAGGAGGAGACTGCACCTCCCCTAGGTCCATCATGAGGTCTCTGCTGGAAGCAGTGAGCTTTCTCCATGCCAACAACATTGTGCACCGAGACCTGAAGCCTGAGAATATCCTTCTAGATGACAATATGCAGATCCGACTCTCAGATTTTGGGTTCTCCTGCCACTTGGAACCTGGAGAGAAGCTTCGAGGTGAGGGAACCTGAGTCCCTAAAAGGCTTGGGAGGGAAGGAGACTCAGGCCTGAAGTTGGTTGGCTGGGTCTCCATTCTGAGTCTTGGGTATCAAGGAAGGGAAGTCAGTGAGCACTTGCCAAACACCTTCTGGATTCAAAGCCTTTTATGCAACTCATAATGGGCTTCCTCACCTGAAAGATGGAGACAGATGAGAAAGCAGATAGGCACACAGCTGGCAAAGGGCCACACGATGGAAGCCAGGAGGAAAAAGCACAAATTTAGTCTGAGGGATCCACAAGAGGAGGGGCCTCTGGGGCTGGGCCTTGTCCCAGAAGGAAAGGGAATGAGTGCTCAGCAGTGTGTTTGGGGTCTGGATGTGACAGGACCACGGCATGCTGCAAGAAGCCTGATATGTCCAGACAGCCTGATGTAACTTCTTACCATGGGTTCACCCAAATATTAATACATTTCTGTGACAAGAAGTATTTCTAGTGCAAAGAGGAGATGTTAAGCTGAATTCAACTGTGAGAATCCTCAGCTTTTTTTTTTTTTTTTTCTTGTGAGCTACTGAGGATTGAACCCAGGGCCTCACACATGCTGGGCACATACTTTACCACCAAACTATATCCTCAGCCCTCTCAGAGCCTTAAAATGCTATAACTTCTGCCTCAATGGCATTGCATTGGATTTATTTTGTTATTATTGTTATTTTGCAGTACTGGAGATTGACCCGAGGGCATTTGCACCAAGGTACATCTCCGTTTTACTTTTCAAGACAGGGTTTCCCTAAGTTGCCCAGGCTGGGCTTGAACTCACAGTCCTTCCCAGTCTCTCAGAGTGCTGAGATTACAGCTGTGTGCCAGCACACCCGGCTTGCCCTGGATTTATTAATAGGTAACTTACTGGGCACTTAACACAAGGTAGGCACATGAAGCCTTTACATGGTTGATTTCTCTGAATCATTTCAGCCCTTGGGTAGATAGTATTTGTGTCTGTTTTCAGTAGATGGTTTTAAAGAGATGACTTGCCCAAGGTGATTTGGCCAGTATTTGAACTTGGGAAGTCTTACTTGAGCTCACTGTCTAACTTGTGGACTTACACATTTTATGAGTGCTGTGCTTTAGTTCCCTTTGAGCTTGCACACTTTTTTTGGTGTGGGGGTGGTATTGATAATTGAACATGCCAGGTAAGCACTCTAACACTGAACTATATCCCCATACCTTTTTTTTTTTTTTTTTTTTTTTTTTTTGGTGCCAGGGATCAAACTTTTGCAGTACTGGAAAAGTTTAATTAAAAAAAAAATTTTTTTTTTTTTTTGGCAGCATCTTGGTAAGTTGCCCAGACTGGCCTTGAACTGTGAATTTCCTGCCTCAGCCTCTTGAGTAGATGAGATTATAGGTGTGTGCCACTGCACCTAGCTTCCTACATATACTTTTCTTCTTTCTGGAATCATCTTTGATCCTGCTTATTCCATCCTTTCCCTTGATTTGAGTAATTCCAGTTTCACTTTAAGCCTCCAGGTCAGATCAGGCCCCCTGGTTTTTGGGTGTTTTTTTGTTTTTTTTTTTTTTTGGTGCCGGGGATTAACTTGGGTCCTTGTGCTTGCTAGGCAAGCACTCTAATCACTGAGCTAAATTCCTAGCCCCTTTCTGGTTTTTGTATCTTCTTTCATGACACTTTTTACTCTATTCTTCTTTGTTCTCTAGAAGAGAGTGAGTTTAATAAGGACATATCTAATTATTTAACATTGTATCTAATAGGATGTTTGGTACATACAAAGCATTCAGTGTATGAATGGAATTTCCCAAGAAGATAACTTTCAATTTAGCCGTATTAAAATCTGTAAGTGTGTTATCTGGAGATCATTAGAATGGAAGAATTGGTGGCTGAAGTGGTAGAATAAACTAAAAGTGTTGATTTGGATCAAGTCCAGAGTCCTGGAAGGTTCTGGGCCTTGGGGTTCTAGACTTGATCTTGATGCCATGATGGGGAAACAGGAAAGTGTTCTGCACAAGGGAATTACCCAGTATGTACTTGTAAGAAACCTGTATTTCTACTTGTTCCCCTTGGGTTGAGTAGTGGTTCCACTAACCAGAATGAAAATTAGGTATGGGCAGAAAAGAATACAAAAAATTTAAATTTTCTTTTTCATTTGTATGATGTACTTAAAAATGTGATAAATTGTATGAATGCATGAATGAGTTAGCTTGGCTGGAAGGTTGGAGGAGGCAAAGGATATGGTTGGGTAACACCTTGAAGTCAATCCCCAAGCCAGATTTTCTTAGGAGGGCTACTGGGAGCCTTGGTAGGTACTTGAATTTTTGGCAGAGACTGTAGTTCTGAGGCTAAGCAGGAAGCAGGCACAAACAGAACAAGAACATTGGTAGCTCTGGCAGTGTTGAGGTGGTCCCAGCACCTCAACAGCAGAGATCTGTTGCTTCGGGCCCTGAAAAGGGGGTAAGTGTCTGCCCCTCAATCTCTGCCTTTCTCCTCAGAGTTGTGTGGGACCCCAGGGTATCTAGCACCAGAGATCCTGAAATGTTCCATGGATGAAACCCACCCAGGCTATGGCAAGGAGGTCGACCTGTGAGTTTTTGTTCTCTCCATCCCTCCTTCTGTGTATACTGCCCTTCACATCTGCCTATTATCTAGGACTGCCTGACTCTGTTCTCTTTCCCAGCTGGGCCTGTGGGGTGATCCTGTTCACACTCCTGGCTGGCTCACCACCATTCTGGCACCGACGCCAGATCCTGATGTTGCGTATGATCATGGAGGGGCGTTACCAGTTCAGTTCACCTGAGTGGGATGACCGTTCAGACACCGTCAAAGACCTGGTGAGGTGGGGCCATCAGAGGACAATGGGGAAGGCCCAGGGTCTGCCTCTTATACTCTGGGGTTTTCCCTAGATCTCAAGGCTGCTGCAGGTGGATCCTGAGGCACGCCTGACAGCTGAGCAGGCCCTACAGCACCCCTTCTTTGAGCGCTGTGAAGGCAGCCAACTTTGGAACCTTACGCCCCACCAGCGGTTCCGGGTAAGCCTGAGAGTGGCAGAGTCTGCACCTGTGCCTGTCCTGTGACCTTTCCCTTGTGCTGAATGCTCAGCTGGAATTCATACTGCGCCCCCTTCCTAGGTGGCAGTGTGGACAGTGCTGGCTGCTGGACGAGTGGCCTTAAGTACCCACCGTGTGCGGCCACTGACCAAGAGTGCGCTGCTGAGGGACCCCTATGCGCTGCGGCCAGTGCGGCGCCTCATTGACAACTGTGCCTTCCGGCTGTATGGGCACTGGGTGAAGAAGGGTGAGCAGCAGAACCGAGCAGCCCTCTTCCAGCACCGGCCCCCTGGCCCTTTTCCTCTCATTGGCACTGAGGAGGAGGGGGACTCTGCTACTATTGCCGAGGATGAGGCTGCACGGGTGCTGGGCTAGGCCCTCAGACCTGAGTAAGCTCCGAAAGCAGGACTTCTCAGGAGGTTTGAACCATTCTGGCCCTCTGGGCACTTGCCTGAGGCCCTCTGCCTAGCCCTACTGGTCATGCTGCTGTCATAGAGACCAACCCTGTACGCCTACCCCCACTGGCCAAGGCTTAGAGATAAGAGCCAGGGTGGAAGAAAGCCACTCCAAATGCCATGCCCGGCCTCTTCAGTGCTGCCTGTGCTGTTATCTGAAATAAAATCTGCTCCATACCAGGGATAGCGAGTGCTTTGTGTCTGTTGACTGGCTTCAGCCCAGAAAGTGCTCAGGATAGGGGGTGGGAATGGGGCGCTCTGGCCCTGGCTTTTATTGGGCAGAATTGCTAGGGATCACTTAATCTTGTTCTTGACTTTGCTGGGAGGTACCTGGGAGGGCCGCTCTAGGGCAGTCAGCTTGCTGCTGAGCCTTTCCTCACTGGCCTTGAGCTGTTCTTCCACCAGTTGCTGGAGCTGCCCTAGCTCCTTATTCACTTGGGTCTTGATGTAGGTTCGGAGGACACAGACTTGGCCTGCAGGGGCAGGAAGGGGCAGGTCAGGAGAGATGCTGTCTGAGGGACTGTCCCCAAGTGAGTGAACACAAGGCCCAGGCTGTCTGTCCCTGGGGGCCTCACAGAGGACAGTGTTGCTTCAGTTTAGGAAATGTCAGCCAGCCCCTGAGAGAGACATGGTTGGGCTCAAAGTGACTACACTGTACACCTCCTGGATTCATATTTTGACTGCGTCTTGGTAACTATGTGATGTTAGGTTATTTAACCTTTCCAGGCCCCAGTTTCCTTGTGTAAAGTGGGGATAGTAGTAACACCTAGTACATAGGATTAGAGGAGAATTGAGTTAATATACATGAAATGCTTAAAACGAAGCATCTTGGTACACATTTTTCCCAAATCTGCTGGCTATTATTGTCATTCATTTTCTAGTCATGCGTTTGGAACTACCTCTTCTGCCTTTCCCCCAATCCCCCAACAGATATGCTCTTATCTGTCATCTTGGAGTTCTGGATAAGGAATCATTTGGAGAGAGGACACAAACTAAACTAAAACTAAAAGTCTGCAGCCCTGATGGGCTCCAAACCTTCATTTTATACCTACTTAGAGTCACCGGGCACCCTGACCCCTCCAGGCGCTCACTTGGCTCTTGTGCGGGCTGGGCTACTATCTCCGGTTCTTCCTCTTGTTGGGTATCTGCCTGCTCCTCTGCCTCCTGGCCTTCTTTCTCTGCAAACCAGAAACAGGAAGAGGCCTCAGCCCTAGCCCTGGCCCAGCCCTAGCACTGTGCTCTCCCATACCCGTCCTACCCTCTGGCTTGGGCTTGGGTGGCTGTAGCCCCATGTAAGTCAAAGACAGATCCAGCCGCACCTGGGAAGAGAGGAAGAGGAAGGCTGAGAGTAAGGCACCTGTGCTGAGGTGCAGGAGAGATGAGGGGTGGCCTCTTGTATCCCATAGCACAGTACCTGTGGTGTGAACACATATTTGTAGAGTTTGAAGTGGCGGAAGTAGGTGTTGACCACATAGTCTGCCAGGGCCAGCAGCTGTTCTTCCTCAAAGAGGTCTATGCTGAAGGGAGGGCGCTATAATGAGGACTGGGAGTTAGTACTGACGGCCTGCTGAAGCCCTAGCCCTTCCTCTTAAGAGCCCAGCTGTCCAGGAGCAAGGACAGCTCACTGAAGCTTTCAGGGAAAAGTGAGTTTTTTTGGTCAAGAAACTGGACTAGACCTTGTATAGAGGAGGGTGAGAAATCCACTCCAGGTTACTGACCCTGACTCCATGGCAAAAAAGAGCAGTGGTAAAGTAGCGGTAGCATTCCTCCACGTTGCCCAAGGGGGTTGCTGGCAGAGAAAGCAAGGTGCAGCAATGAGTCCCTCTCTGCTATCCATCCCTTCATCTCACTTCTTAGGGTGTATGAGCTTCACTGATGGACAGATCAATGTTTAATCCTCACTTGTTTGTTTAATTCATTCAACTGAGTCCTCACTATGTAGCATTCTAGGCACTGAACAAGACAGACAAGGTCCTGTCCTCAGGAAGCTTACATTCTAGTGGAAGAGGAATACCACAAAAGGAATATATAATTTCAGCTATTAAACATTATGAAGAAAATCAGTTTGGGAATAAAAAGGCAAGGAATGCCGAAGCTACTTTATTGAACACTATGCATATGTTATCTCATAAAATTAGTGCTGTGAGCTTAATTTATTGATAAAGAAATAGGATTTCAAAGGCAGTAATAGGTGTGTGGCACTATAATGACAAAACAAAGACTCCGTGTAGTGATGCCCCAGCTTCTGCTGCCCGTGGTCACTTGTGCCAGCCCAACTTCCTCCTATCCCTGGGGTTCAAACTTTCTGGGAGCTGCCTCCCTCTCACCAACACAGGCCTTGTGAAGATCCTGGAGCAGAGCACAAGCTGCTGATGTCTGCTCCAGTGAGAAGCCCTGTTGACGGCAGAAGATGAGGGCATGGGAGAAGAGGTCCAGGGTGATGGCATCCTGCAAGCTTTGCTCAGGCCAGCTAATCTCCAACAGCTCAGCTAGCACCCTTGGGAGGGAGAACAACAATGACAACCTCTTCTCATCACCATACACTCACCACGTGCTTTGGCACCAGCCATTTCTCGCCTCTTCCCTCCCTAAGAGTTCTTCCCCACCCTGTTTGGTCCCATACTCTCTCATCTCCTCAACACTGGCTGTCTTCTCCAGCCGCTGCATGGAATGGATGTCCAGGTATTTCCTGTAGGAGAAGGGGAGACAGGGTATTGGTGGCTGGTACATGCTAGTCTCATGACATGGCTATGGTCACTAGAGCATCAGACCAGGAATCAGGAGACCCGTGTTTGAGGCTTAGCTCTCTAACTTGCTGTGTAACCTTTGGCAACTTGCTTAGCTCTGTGGCCCTCACTTTTTACATCTGTAAATGAGGTGTATAGCCTAGCCTCATGATCCTCTCCATGGATAAAGCCTACTATTAGGAAACTTGAGTTCTTGTCTTTGCTCTGCCACTACTTTGCTGTATGGCCTTGGTGAACCGCAACCCCCCCCCGCCGTGGTGCTCAGTAGCCCTATTTGTACAATGCTCCATGGCAGCTGTGACATTCCATTTCCGTTTATATCCTCAGTCCTCAGTCTTTTCATACGACCTCTTTGGACTGGGGAGCCTGGAAAGCTGGCTTCTAGTCACCTTGAATAACTGCATCTCTGAGTCTCAGTCTCCTTATCTGTAAAATAGGGATGCCCTGGCTATTGGACAGGACTGTTGGGGAGACGCTAAAGGAACAATACAAGTGTGACATGTAACTCCTAGGGCTCTTCACACTCACCACATGCAGATCCGGGGCTGGGGCAGTGGTGTCTGCGAAGAGAAAGAGGAGTGGGTAAGGAAGAGCTGTGCTGTATCTGGCTCCTAGTCCCTGGTCCATTGTGAAATCTCCTCGGGGGCTGGGGCATTGAGAACACGCTACCATTTGCCTTCTCGTCCTTAGCATTATATAGAGCAATGCAGGCTAGTCTGGGCCCCAGCTGACCTTCAGTACTATTCCTGAGCGTATTAACAATCAGGGTCAGACACTCCGTGTCTCTCTCTGCCTTGGTGACAAGGCAGCCCGGGAAGGAATGTTAGCAAAGGTAACGAAGGACAGCGCCCTGCCAGGGAAATCTTTATATAAGAGTCCCGAGCGGACCACTTTGTCTCGCTCTTACCGGAAACAAGTTGACTTCAGGATCTTCATCCGCTTCCACAGCGACCGAGGCCGCTGTTGACGACTCGGTCCGCACACTGCTTCCTGTCTTCATGACCGATCTAACCAATGAGCTAAAATTCTTCTGGAGTTCTCCTTGTGGTTTGAAGAGCTGTTCAAGCTTGGGCTGCACCTTGACTCCCAGGGATTGGCTGGGTTTTTGCCTGATCATCTCGTCCTCCTCGTACCACAAACTCTCACACCTGGGTTCTGGGACAACCAGAGGCCTGGCCCTGTAGCAACTCTCCAACCAACCTATGCCGCAGGGAGGCTGGGCGCAGCCAATCCGTAGGGGGGGGCGTCTCCCATCGTCTCCATGGTGACCGTTGCTAAGGGGGTTGTGAAGGAGAAAGGTGGAAAGTTCAAGTACATCAGTCAGTGAGGAGACAACGCGTATGCGTAAATTGCAAATGCCCACCTAGGTACCCTCTTCCAAGTTGCTGGCATTGTTCTCAGCTCTGGCAAGTGGTAGTACGGTGTCAGTTACCATGGGAACCGTCTACTGGCCAATCACCGAGCGCAAGAGGCGGTGTTCAGGAAGTAGCCAAACGACCCGAGAGGTGGGGTCAAGCGCTACCAATAGAAACAGTAAATGAAGAAGTCTCGCCACATCCGGCTCAGCCTCTGGCGCTTGCGCCCTGTGCCGCGGAGGCTGGTGACGTCCGGTGGAATCCAAGATGGCGGCTGTAGGTTGACCCTCTTCTCGGTGAGGACCCTGGGCTAGTAGAAGTGGGATCCAGCGGCTGTGTGCAGAGGAGAGGCTCGCAGGTGTGGAGGACTGGCCGCTTCTACATTTCTGTTCCGTCTTCTACAGATAACGGAAGTGTCGCCTCCGCTCGCCTGAAGGCCCTCGGGGGATCCCGCGCCGCTCCTCGGTGCCTGCAGTTATGTCTGGGCCGGGGAACAAACGCGCCGCGGGCGATGGGGGCTCTGGGCCCCCAGAGAAGAAGTTGAACCGGGAGGAGAAGACCACAACCACTCTTATCGAGCCCATTCGTCTTGGAGGCATTTCTTCCACGGTTCGTGGGCTTTTGTCCTAGTCCTGAGAATTTAGACTTCTGTCTCTGGTCTCCGCACAAAGTGCAGGATCTTACTGCCAGTTTCCCAGGCTTAGTAAAGTGCACTTTACAGCACATTCTATTGAAGAAAACCAAACCGAGAAGACATCTGCCTTCCCTTTGCAGATAGGAAAACGGGTTCCCAGAGAGCGTGTGATATGTCAAAAACTTCAAATTTAGAAAGGGACAGAAGCCAGGCATGGTGGTGCATGCCTGTAAGCCCAGCACTCAGATGGCTGAAACAGGAGGATCACCACGAATTTGAGGCCAGCTTGTGCTAGCTACATAGTGAGTTCAAGGCCAGCCTGAACTAAATAGTGAGACCTTCTCTCAAACAAAACAAAACAAATAAAAAGGACAGAGGTAGAAGCATAACCTGAGCCGTCTCATAAGCAAGATGCTTTTGCCGTGGTGTCCTGAGCCTTTTTAAATCTCGTTGGCAGGTAGTCTGAGAGTATTCACCTCCTGTTCATTTCGCTTATTTTCCTACTGTGTTGTAGTTTCTGAGACCTATGTAACACACATACTTCTTGACCTTTTTGTTTTTCTTGGCAGGAGGAGATGGACTTGAAGGTACTGCAGTTCAAGAACAAGAAGTTGGCAGAGCGATTGGAACAGCGACAGGCTTGTGAAGATGAACTCCGAGAACGAATTGAAAAGTTGGAGAAGCGGCAAGCCACAGATGATGCCACACTCCTCATTGTCAATCGTTACTGGGCCCAGGTTGATGCCCTCTGCTTTCAAAGATCTGACCTCGATTCAGTTGCCAGTTTTCAGATTGCCCTGCTAGGGAAGGAGAATCATGCTGGAAAGCACTGAGGAATTCATAACATTTTTGGTGCTTTTTCCCTTTAGCTGGATGAAACTGTGGAAGCCCTTCTCCGATGCCATGAGAGCCAACGGGACTTCTCTGCAGGGATGGAGGCACCTGGGATCCAGGAGGGGCCAACACGTGATGTGCTTCCTCTCACGGAGCCTGGGACATCAGAGCTGAGGGGTAGGACCAGAGCCGTAGGATCTGGGGAATTTAAATTCTAGGAAGATCTTGGGGACAAAGGAACTTTTGATTTGGAGTTCCTGAAATCCCCATCCTATCCACCACCCCAGAAAAACTGATTTCATATTTGGGCAGTAAAAGCACTGGGTAAGAACAGAAGTCTTAGAGTCTAATTTGATTCGTATGCCATTTGTGTTGCTACCCTTTTTGTTCAAAAAGTATTGTTAGCTGGGCATAGTGGGGCATGCTTGTAATTCCAGCACTGTGGGAAAACTAAAGCTGGCAATTTTTTTTTTTTTTTTTTTGAGGGGAATGGTTTGGGTTTTTGAGACAGGGTCTCACTGTGTAGTTCAGACTGGCTTCGAGCTTACTGTGTAGCCCAGGCTGGCCTTCAATTTGAGATCCTCCTGCCTCTGCCTCCTGAGTGCTGGGATTACAGGCATGCGCCACCACACCTGGCTCATGGCTGGCAATTTCAAGTCCAGTTTTGGTGACTTAAGCAAGATTCTGACTCAAAAAAAAAAATTTGGTGACTTAACACTTGTCTAGACTTGGAGGAAGTGAAGACAGATATATTCCTGCCATCAGGGAGGAAATTTCCCTAAACTATAATAAGTAAAAAGCTTTAAGGCCCCTGACAGGAGATAAATGTGGATGCACATGGTTTATGGGTTCTAGTTAAACTAGGAGAGTAGACAAAGCTTCCTTGAAGAAGTGATTTGTCGGTTCTGTAGCCTTGAAGAAATGACTACCTCCCTAAACGTCAGTTCTCTTACTGTCAAGATGAGAGTAATTTGTACTGCAGATTGTGTTAAGGGAGCCATGGAGGATTGAAGGGTTCACTCTGGAAAACTTGGTCCAGATAGGCAGGCCCTACTGCTATTATTTTCATAAGGGTCTATCCATCCCTTCCAGAACCCTTAGCAATGCAGCTGCGACCCCCTCTCAGTGAGCCAGCCTTGGCTTTTGTGGTGGCACTGGGTGCCAGCAGCAGTGAGGAAGTGGAGCTGCAGCTGCAGGGCCGGATGGAATTCTCCAAGGCAGCTGTGTCCCGGTTGGTAGAGGCTTCAGACTGCCTACAGCGCCGAGTAGAGGAACTCTGTCAGCGAGTGTACAGCCGAGGTTAGTTCTTTGTGGTCCTGCATCTTTATGCTCCCCTGTCATGCTAATGCCCTGAGCCCAGAATTCCCCAAGAAACAAATCAGCCTGTTCCTGGGGGAAAGGCTTAGTCTGCAGATGGGGGATTCTGGCTTGGACTCCTAGAGTTGAACTCTAGACAAACAAGTAGAGGAGTAGTTGATGCTGATAGGGTCATCACTCCCTTCTGTCTAGAGACCTCTCTGGAGCACTTTGTGTAAACCTCGGTGGCAGTCATTGATCTACAAGGCTTTGCAGGTTGACAGGATTCTCCCATCTGTAGTTCTGCCTGCCTGGCCTGGGTTTTTGGGACAAAAAGCCATCCTCTCTGAGCTGGTTTCCTCCTTTGTGTAGTGGGGATAAAAACTTAACTTTGTTATGACATATAGGCAAGACAGCTGGTCGATCACACTGGGTACATAGCAAACATCAGAAAGAGTTGGTACTTTGCCCTCTTGCCCAGGGCTTGCCTCTTATCTGGGCCTTGCCTTCTCAGTGGACAGTGAGCCTCCCAGTGAGGTAGCTCGGGCACGCACTCGGGAGCTGGGCCGAGAAAACCGGCGATTACAGGATTTGGCCACTCAACTGCAAGAGAAGCACCACCGCATATCACTGGAGGTGAGAGTCAAGCTTCTGGGGTAGAATTAGAACCAGGGCAAGGTTTGGGTTAGATGGGCACCCAAGAATCTCTGAAAACTCTGATCGTGCTGGGGATTTAGCTCAGTGATTAGAGTGCTTGCCTTGCAAGCACAAAGGCCTGAGTTCGATCCCCGGCACCACAAAAAAAAAAAAAAGAAAAGAAAACTCTGATCGTTCCTTCCATTGTCCCCAGTACTCTGAGCTCCAGGATAAAGTGACATCAGCCGAAACCAAGGTACTGGAGATGGAGACAACAGTGGAGGACTTGCAGTGGGACATTGAGAAGCTGCGCAAACGAGAGCAAAAGCTCAATAAGCACTTGGCAGAGGCCCTGGAGCAGGTAAGGCTGGGGTGCTGGTCAGATGGAGCCAGGGCTGGGAAGCCACGTCTAGTTCCTTTCTTTCACATTCATCATCTTTCGCCTCTTTGCAGCTCAACTCTGGGTACTATGTGTCTGGGAGCTCCTCAGGCTTCCAAGGGGGCCAGATCACACTCAGCATGCAGAAGGTGAGCAGCCTCATTCCTCCCAGTCCCTCTCGTAGCTTTTTCTCTGTCCTGCCCTTGATGTTCCCCTCAAATTTCTCTGAGAAGTAAGGGCAAACATCTACCTCTGAGCCTCTTCCCTGTTACTCTTTTTTTTTTTTTTTTTTTTGGTGCCGGGGATCAAACTCAGGGCCTGTGCTTGCAAGGCAAGCACTCTACGCACTGAGCTAAATCCCCAGCCCCTTCCCTGTCATTCTTGGAGCCTATTCACTCATATTCTTACTTAGCTAATAAACTCCAAGCACTTAGTATTAGGCAAATTAGAGAGGATAGCTAGATAAAGCAAAGCTTCCACAGAGCAAAGATTCCAGTTGGGGCAACAGGTATGAGATAAAATAGTACTAGTTAGCTAGTTATAAGTACCACCAAAAAACAAAACAAAACAAAAAACAAAAAAACAGAGAAAGAGATAAATGGGAGTTAGAGTCCTTTGGCATTCTGAAGTCCCTTTGCCGCCTTTTACCTTTACTTGAGCTTGTGCTTTAGGTTTTCAACAATACTTCCCTGACCCCTTGTCAGCTAAAAACCTAAGTTCCCAGTATCCAGTACTCCCATGCAGTCCATGAGTGTTCCACACAATGAGCTTGGGAGGAACATGGGGGTGTTAGGGGAGCATGCTGCCCATCCTGGCCCTGCCTACCACAGCCCCTCCCACTCCTTAGTTTGAGATGTTGAATGCAGAGTTGGAGGAAAACCAGGAATTGGCCAATAGCCGCATGGCAGAGCTGGAGAAGTTGCAGGCTGAACTTCAAGGGGCTGTGCGGACCAATGAACGCCTGAAGGTAGGCTGTGTTTCGGACTAGGAGGGCCTGGGCCTGTAAGATAGTGGCAGATCCCCAAATCCTCTTGCTGACGCCTTTTGGGATCCTTGCCCTTAGGTGGCCCTGCGGAGCCTTCCTGAGGAGGTGGTGCGTGAGACCGGAGAGTACCGTATGCTGCAGGCCCAGTTCTCACTACTTTACAATGAGTCTCTGCAAGTGAAGACCCAGCTGGATGAGGCCCGGGGGTTGCTGCTGGCCACTAAGAACTCCCACCTGCGACACATTGAGCACATGGAGGTATGGCCCTGGGACAGATGGTGTGGGGGCAAGGTCAGACCTTTAGTGTTGAGATATGCCTGAGATTTTGAAGCTGTACGTAACTGCCATAGGTCCCTTGAGAACAGATTCTTTCTAAGGTACTGAGGCCTGATGTGGGGCTAAGGGATTGTGTGAATCTTTCACACTGGAACCCACAGAGCGATGAGCTGGGACTACAGAAGAAGCTCCGCACAGAGGTTATCCAGCTGGAGGATACCCTGGCCCAGGTACGCAAGGAGTACGAGATGCTGCGCATCGAGTTTGAACAGAACCTGGCAGCCAACGAGCAGGCGGGTATGTGGTGGGATCGGTGGAAGTGGGGACTTAGCTGTGGTCCTGGGTCCTGCCGGGGCTGCTGCTCATCCAGATGCAAGAAGTCGAGCCCATTCATTTTGCAGTCTCATCTTCCCACAGAAAGCAGGGACTGGACTGGCTGACAGGCAAAGGAGGGGTCACAGCCTTCTGACATGGCTGACGGAGCCAGCACGGTCAGAATATGAGCTGTTGGCTCCACCTGGGGTTTTCTGGCCTTGTGGTGTCTCTCTCTGGAATACTTGTTTTAGAAAGGTCTACTGACTATCACCTGTGACCTAGGCCTGTTCTAGGTGTTGCGGCTGTGCCAGTGAACAAAACAGGAAGAATCCCTGCCATTGAGGGAACAGTCTTCTAAAAGACTAAAACATTTTTATGTTACATAGTGGTAGATACCAAGAAAAGTGAAACATGAAAGGAAGATAGGAAGTATCTAGAGAGAGGGTGTTGTAGCTTGGTATGGAAGACCAGGCAGATGTAACCAAGGTGACATCTAAGAATCTAAAAGAGGTTGACTGAACATTTGTGAATATTAGTTATCTATTCCATTGAAGGAAATTTGGAGTTTTAAAAAAAAAATCTACCTTAAGGGTTGGAGATTTAGCTCAAGTGGTAGATTATTTGCCTAGCAGGAGCAAGACCCTGAGTTTGATCCCTATCACCAAAAAGAAAAAAAGAAAAATCTACCTTAGCAAAAATAATACAAATAGTGGCAGGTTGCTTTTTGGAGAGTTTGAGTTTGCATTATTTGCTTAGATGAGGTCACACTGTTAAGGCCTTAGTCTTGCCCTCCTGTCCAGTGGTAGTACTGGGTCTGCCTAAGTCTCTTCCCCTGCCGAGGGGTCGGGGCCCTAACAGGGACTAGTCTGACAGCCTTACTTCCCAACTTTTTTTAGGGCCTATCAACCGTGAGATGCGCCATCTGATTAGCAGTCTCCAGAATCATAACCACCAACTGAAAGGGGATGCCCAGAGGTACAAGCGGAAGCTTCGAGAAGTACAGGCTGAGATTGGCAAGGTGAGGAGGGGGTTGCCTAGCAAAAGCCTTGGGTAGACTCCATTGAGCGCTCACTCACCTCATTCCTATTCCTTTCTGTCTTTGCAGCTCCGGGCCCAGGCCAGTGGTTCTGCCCACTCTATCCCCAACATGGGCCACCCAGAGGACTCTGGCCTCAGTGCTCCAGCCCTAGGGAAAGAAGAGAGTGGGCCAGGCCCTGTCGTTACTCCTGAAAGCAGAAAGGAGATAGCTTTAGTGCCTGGTGCCACCACTACTACCACCTCCATGAAGAAGGAGGAGCTGGTCCCCCCTGAAGAGGATGCCCAGTTCCTAACCTCTGGGGCCCAGGGCCCCTCTTCTAGGGGCCGAGAACCTGAGACCAGGCCCAAGCGAGAACTTCGGGAACGGGAAGGGCCTGGCCTGGGACCCCTACCTGTAGCCTCAGCTCTCTCAAGGGCTGATCGAGAGAAGGCCAAGGTGGAGGAAGCCAAGAGGAAGGAGTCAGAACTGCTCAAGGGTCTCCGAGCAGAGCTCAAGTGAGGTCCTGTTGCTGTCTTCTCCTGTCCCTCTCACATGGCCTACAGATGTACTTACTGAGCCTCCCACACCCTCCCCCAGGAAGGCCCAGGAAAGTCAGAAGGAGATGAAGCTGCTGCTGGATATGTACAAGTCTGCGCCTAAGGAGCAGCGGGACAAGGTGCAACTCATGGCAGCTGAACGCAAGGCCAAGGCTGAGGTGAGGGCAGGTAGGGCTTGGGGGCCATGCAGAGAGGCGGTGCAAGGGCTTTTGACCAGAGCTCAGCCTTAGTTCAGCAAGGAGCAGTGATAGAGCTCCCTTGTGCGACTGTAGGTTGATGAGCTGCGGAGTCGCATCCGGGAACTGGAAGAGAGGGATCGAAGGGAGAGCAAGAAGATAGCAGATGAGGATGCCCTTCGGCGCATTCGGCAGGCAGAGGAGCAGATTGAACACTTACAACGCAAATTGGGTGCCACAAAGCAGGTGTGCCCCTCCGTGGTCCCCTTGTTTCTGAAGGCTGGGATTCTCTTAGCCTTCTGTTGGCTTCCTCTAGCAGATGACACTGTAATGGCTTGGGTCTGCTCTGTGGTTCTTTGCCATGTTTTCCTGCGGTTCCTCCCTGGCCACCCTGTCCACTGAGTACTTCCCATCTAATCCCTACCCACCTGATGCAGGAGGAGGAAGCTCTGCTGTCAGAGATGGACGTGACAGGTCAGGCTTTTGAGGACATGCAGGAGCAGAATGGGAGGCTACTGCAACAGTTGCGGGAAAAGGATGATGCCAACTTCAAACTCATGTCTGAGCGGATCAAGGCCAACCAGATTCACAAGCTGCTGCGAGAGGAGAAGGATGAACTGGGAGAACAGGTTCTTGGTCTCAAATCCCAGGTACAGCCACCCCAGAGTGGAGCTTGCAGGGTGGAGCTGGATAAGCGGGGCTTCTAGCACTGAGGCCCCCCCCATCCTCAGGTGGATGCCCAGCTGTTGACCGTGCAGAAGCTGGAGGAGAAGGAGCGGGCCTTGCAGGGCAGCCTTGGGGGAGTGGAGAAGGAGCTGACTCTCCGCAGCCAGGCCCTGGAGCTCAATAAGAGGAAGGTAAGAGCTGGGCCTGTGGGGAAAGCGACTGAGGCTACTGGCTCACATTCTTCCCCTCTGATTCTGCTTGGAGAACCTGGTGCAGAGCCCCAGGTTAAAGCCCAGTCCTGCTGCTTCTCACGGGCTGGCTCATGAGTATCTGACCTTTGCTGTGCACTGGACCCTATGCTTGGCATTTGACATGCTCAGTCACATCGCAGTCTCACAGTAATCCTACCTGGATGGTTTTTATTATCCCCATTTCACCAGTGAGAAAACCAAGGTGTAAGGAGGCAGTTGACTTGGTGAAGGAAGAGTCGAGCTGGAATTTGAGTCTAAGTCTTGGCCGTAGGACCCACATCCTAAACACTCATTGAATAACTGGTCCTGCCACACAGTTGTGTCAAACATAAGAAATTTCTAGTTTATGGTAAAGGCTTAAGATTAACATTAATTTTTATATTGGGCTATTTTCTTGCGAATTAATTCATTTCCTTAAATGATTTTGTTTTTTGTGGTACTTGTGATTGAACCGGGGGCCTTCCCACTGAGCTGTAGTCTCAGCCTTTTTAAATTTTGAGACAGGAGCCTGCTGAGCTGCTCAGGTGTGACTCGAAGTTGCAGTCCTCCTGTCTCAGCTTTTCAAAATGTTGAAATCAAAGGCATGTACCACCGTACCTGGAGGCAGCATTTTTTAAAATGTTCTTGCCATGTGTTAGGCCTGTGCTGAGCACTGAGAAACCATGGGAACAAGAGGGTCCCTGCCTTCTAGTCAAGGCTGGAACTTGTAGTTTTGAGGTGCAGATAGCAGGCCAGTAACCCTACAACTCAAATAATACTGTTATAGAAATAAACACACACACACACACAAAAGACAAGAAGACAAAAAGTAATGCTGTTACAAATCAGTCTTAAGAAGGAAACTAAGGTGGTGTGAAAGAGCAGTAGGGAAGCTAATATTTGACCCATGTCCTGAGGGCATTGCATGTGTGTTGGAGGGCTTGAGGGGAGTGGAGGGAAGAGCCACGTACAGGCTCAGAGAGCCGAGAGGAACAGTGTCAGGGATGAGGGCAGAGGGGAGGGATGAAGCTGAGGGTCTGGAGGCCGGACCAGCTCAGTTCGAGTGCAAGTTCAGTAGAAATGTGTAACGGTGGACCATGGCTCCCCAGTCTCAAGCCAGTGTGGTTCCCCTCCCTGTCCCCATCCACTTCAGGCTGTGGAAGCTGCCCAGCTGGCCGAGGACCTCAAGGTGCAGCTGGAGCACGTGCAGACTCGGCTGCGAGAGATCCAGCCCTGCCTGGCAGAAAGCCGGGCTGCTCGTGAGAAAGAGAGTTTCAATCTCAAAAGGGCTCAGGTGTGTCCCTTGAAAAGAATGGGTTGGGCCAGGGCTGCCCGTGTAGCTGGGGTTATGCTGTTCGAGGGTGAGAACCCACGCTCTTAACCTAGCCCCTCTGCTGCTCCAGGAGGACATCTCACGTCTGCGGCGCAAGCTGGAGAAGCAGAGGAAGGTGGAGGTTTATGCAGATGCTGATGAAATTCTCCAGGAGGAGATCAAGGAGTATAAGGTGGGCCGCAAGCTGAGTTGTGCCCCCATGAACCCAAGAATTGTACTGAGGGGTTGGTGAGATGTATAGTGGTAATCCGGGGACCCTGGACATAAGGTAGGCCACCAGAAAAAACTGAGAAGTCAGGCAGCTGGCCAGGTATTTCTTGGGCATGTGCTGTGTGTCAGTCACAGTGCCTAACTAGATGTGTGATGGGAGGGTTCAGATCCAGGTAGTTGGGGTGGGGCAACCAAATAATTCTCCCACCCGATGATGAGTAATGTGATTGAGGAGGGCAAGCAGGGCAAGAAACTCGGGAGAGGCCCTTAAATGCTTTTGAGTCAGCAGGCTTCCCAGAAGGAATGTCACCCAAGGCCAACCTGAGGAATGAGTGGAGTCCACCAAGAGGAATGGGGATCAGAGGGTGTAAGCAAAAGGGAAAGGCGCTAGCGGAAGCCTTGAGTTGGGAGTGTTATGTTGAACCAACAGAGCTGGTAGTTGTGGTTGGAGAGAGAATGGAGAGGTTGAGGAGCAGCTTGGATTACACCATAAAAAAGATGAAGTCATTGAAGGGAGTGGGTTTTTTCTCCCAAGGAGTGGTGTTAGGGAGGGAACCTAGGGTTTTGTGCATGCTAACCACACACTCCAACATGGAGCGCCATGGAAAGGAGAACAGGATAATGACATGATCAGATTTGCTGTTGGATTTGGGCAAAAGGAGGTAAGGGTTAGAGGCAGGGAAGTTGTTTGCTGTAGTCACTGAGGCAAAATTGATACTTAGTCACTAAAGTTACTGGAGATGGGTTCAGGAGACATTTAGGAAGCAAAATTGCTTGGATTTGGGGTCAGATTGTATAGAATGAGGAGAGACAAAATACTGGGGAGGACTTTTGGGTTCCTGGTTTGCAGAACAAGGTAAATGACAAGTACTTTTAGTCAGGGAGGTTTGGAGGAGCAGGTTGTGATGGACAGTGTTCAAGGATATTGAGAACAGCATGCCTGTAGGACCTCTTGGGAGACTGGGGAGGCACTCGAGGCAAAGGGCTGGGCTGGGATTATTTCCAGAGGAGTGCTGGGCAGTGCCTGGAGTTGAAGACAACACCTTGCTGGTGGCAGATAGGAAGTCTCACGATAAAGACCTACAGCAGTGTCTCAGGGTTATACCGGGGCCAGGTGCAGTTGAGGGTAGAAGTGCACATTTCTTGTGGCAATCCCATGCCTGACTGTGGCTTACAGATGCAGGTGAAGAGAATGTAGCTAGGATTGGGGTTTTGCCAGAGAAAGCCCCAGCACAGAGATTCTGGGCTGGTCCTTGTCTTTGAGAGAATGCAGACTTTGCTGTGTTCTGGTTTTGAGACCTCAGCCTCTTGAGCCTCAGTTTCTCATTTATTATAGAGTGCTTGTTTTTACCTCCCAAGATTCTGGTATTAGGTGCATCTGCTATGTGTTGGGCATAGGTGGAATTGCTTCCTGCTGTCAGTTTAGGGACTGGGCTCTGTCAGAATTGTTCCAAAGCTGATGCCTTTGCCTGGTCCAGGCGCGGTTGACCTGCCCCTGCTGTAACACCCGCAAGAAGGATGCAGTCCTTACCAAGTGCTTCCACGTTTTCTGCTTCGAGTGTGTGCGGGGCCGCTATGAAGCCCGCCAGAGGAAGTGTCCCAAGTGCAACGCAGCCTTTGGTGCCCACGACTTCCACCGTATCTACATCAGCTGAACTTGAAACTCAGGGGACTTTGGCACACCCATGGACCCTGGGGGCTGTGCCCCTAGTCCCTCCCCATCCTAGGTGCAGTGGTTTCATTCCAGACCCCTCGGGCCCAGTCCTGCCCATGTAGTTGGTTTGGAGGCCCTGGTGCATGCTGTGGGAGTGGAATCAGTCAGGCTCAACTCCCATCTTTCCTGAAGGTCAGCTGCAGCCTAGAGGGATCTCCGTGGGGTGCCAGAGCACGTCTAGAGCTTCGTGGAATCTGGCTCTAATCCTGCTCTTATCCCCATGGACCCATCCTGGCCCTAGGGGGACGACTCCCCAGGCTGTATCCTTCCACTCAGGAGGAGGCTCACCACCTGCCAGCACACCCACAGTGAGGACCAGAGGTGGGCCAGGCCCTCTGTCCTTTGCTTGAGAGTAGCCCTGGGCCCTTGGGAGACTTTCATTACCCACTACCTCCCTGTCACACCCTGGCCAGGGCTCCCATCCTTCCTGAGGCATTCCCTGGACAGTAACCTGGCTCTTAGGCTAGGGTCTGAAAGAACTGCCCCTGCGGAGGCGCTACCCTCTTCTGTGAACCTCTGCAGTTGCTGGGGTCATTGCTCTCCTTGAGAGTGCTGAATCAAGATCGTCAGAGTCTATTCTCACCTGGCCCCTCCCAATCTATTTATCTCCCAAGCCCACTTAGCCCCACCCTGTGCATCCCACAGCCCCACTGGGTCCCTGGCCCTAACCTTGCTTTCATCCTGGTGGCCTTAACTGCAGTGGAGGTTAAACTTCCCAGATGTGACAGACTAGTCCCAGCTGCTGGGCCAACTTCGGATCATTCCAGGTAGAAGAGCTTTGCCCAATACCCTGTGACTGAGCCTGTAACCACAATGCTTCCTGTGCCCAGGCCAGCTTCATGGGCTGTGAAGTCGGTGCCAGGGGGGGCCTGGGACGTGGAGCTGCTGACAAGTGCAGGGACCTACTTGGACTCTCAGCCTCTGCTCTAGAGATATCTTGTATAGGCTGTTCATTGTTACGAATAAATGTGCAACCCTTGGCCTACAGCTGAAGTAGCCAAACCTCGTGTCCCAAATGTAGATCCAGGTTTAACTGCTACACCTGTCCAGCACTCCCCTGGCTTGGTGTGGACCTAAGGGGAGCCTGTGCCTGTATGAGAAACAGTCCTGCCCACCCCATAACTAAGTTAAGCTTAAACCCAACAGCAGTGAGGCATCCCATCTGGGAGGGGAGCAGAGGAAGGGCGCCTGCGCGGACTGAGCGCCCAGCAAGCAATTGAAGCTAAGCGCTTCAAGAGCTGCACACTAAGGCTTGGGGCTGGCCCCACTCTCGGCAGGCAGTCGTTGGCCGCTTGGGCGCGCGCGCAGCAACCTGGGAAGTGTAGTCGGCTCGCAC
>PVJO010025131.1:0-23231 GCA_004026905.1 Hystrix cristata | reverse complement strand
TGTAGGGTATAAAGGCCTCAGCAGGACAGCTGGTGCGTCCAGCCCAAGATCTGGAAAACAGATCTGGGAAACAGATTGGGTAGTAGGGCTGCAGTCAGTAAGGGAAGCTGCCTGGAGAGTGGGGTAAGAAGGTGGGGTTTTATTCGAAGCACCTAGGGAAGCAGGAGGGTTCTAACCCAGGGCGTGTCGTGATGCAATTTACATTTCAAAAAGATCACTCGATAGGAAAGAGATAGAATGGGCTCTGCCAGTTGGAACCTTGAAAGTTTTTTTTCTTTCAGATATAAGCCACGTCTCCAAACTTCCTCCTGCTGAACACATATCTCCCTCCACTCTTCAACCCAAAAGAAGTGACAGAATATGCAGACGCTGACGCAAAGAGGTCTGGAGTCCAGCTTCCTTTACACAAGAAAGGGGGACAAAGAGCTGAAGATGGCTGGTGGTGATAAACAAGTGTGATCTGCATTGTCTCTCTCTGCTTGCCCTCCCTTTGTTCCTTACTAGGAAAGACCCTTTCTACTTGTAGAGGGGGCAGATGGCGATTTGAGGCAAACAGGCCCCTCCATCTCCTTCGAAGCTATGACTGAATGAACTATTTTTTTCCCTTTTACCAAAATATGTTCTCCTTTGATTCGGTCAGTGGCGAGCAAATGAAGTGGCTGATAACAAGAAGACCAACTGCGTTTGTAGCCAGAAGATGGAAAACTGCCACTGAATTTGGGATTTGTTTTGGAGAAATAACGAAAAGGAGATATTGCTGATTGGAGTATCAGTAGTATTCGGGGAGGGGAGGGGGAAAAGAAACGAATCCTGGGCGTACTGGGGCAGGAGGGGTACAGTAGTGCCATCCGAGAATGAATAATTTGGAGTTAACCTCCATGATCTTAATGTCTCCCCCAAGATTTACAGATGTGACAAAATGCTTGCTCTAAACCTACTTGCCCCCAGTAAAACAAGTTGTGAAAACTGTATGAGATAGTGTGTATAAAAGCTCCGTGAAAAAGAAAAAAACCTCAGGGAATACTATAAGGCTCCCTACACTCCAGCCGCACCCCAAATAGGGCAGGTACTTTTTTTTTTTTTTTTTTAACTTCTGCGAGGAGGAGGAACGCGCCCCAAGGCAGAGGTGGGTCGCACAAACTTGTTGAATGGGAGAAACAGCTCCTTAGAATCGTCCACGCCCGACCTCGCCCTCCCGGCACTGCGCGACCGCCCCTCCTGAACATGCGCACTGGGCCCTCCACCGCCCTCCCACCAAGCCCCCCACTCGGAGCATGCGCGGGGCGCTTGGCGCCAATTTCAGACCGCCTCTACTGGCGCCAGCCTCGTAGGTCCCTGGACGGCGCGCGTTCGCTCCTTGCTCGGCTCCGGGATGATCGGCCAGAAGACTCTGTACTCCTTCTTCTCCCCGAGCCCCGCCAGGAAACGACGTGCCTGCAGTCCCGAGCCGGCCGACCCCGGGGCCGGCGTGGCGGCCGTAGCTGAGAACAGCGATGTGGCGGTGAGGGGCGGCAGGGACCGCCTTGGGAGCTGGGGATGAGGGACTGGGAGAGAGAGGAAGGCAGGGGACCTGTCTGGTTCAGGGGGTGCAAGAGCGCGCCAAGACGCGGTAGATTGGGACCCCGTATTCAAAACAGTTTCCACGTGTTCAAAACAGCCGCCACCGTCTCTTCATCAGCCGCCATGCTGAGGCGCCAGCCAATGGGGACGAGCTCTGCGGACCGCGGCGCCAATTGGCTTGCAGCTGGCCCGCCCTCCTCAGCTTGCTGTCCAATCAGAGGGGGGCGGAATTCCTGGAGAGGGTTTTTGCCGCGAAAAGGCCGCGTGTGGACCCAAGTGGCGGGTCCCGCGGGGGCGGGGCGGGGGCGTGCTGGGTCTATAGTCCAGTGAGTCTTGGGGATGCCGCGGGGCTGCCTCACAGCTCTCCTGAACTGCAGATCTTCGGGCTGGGCCCTTCTGGCTCGCGCCTGCGTCACTTACGGCATTTTTTACCATGGGCCGCGGGGTTTGGCTGGGAAGCTGCACGCTCCTGGTAGAGTGTCGCTAAGGTTCTTAACCCGCCGCTGCGGGGTCCCCTTGCAGGTCAGCCCCGCCAAGAAGGCCCGGGCCGGGCAGGACGAGCCCAGCATGCCGCCCTCCTCGCCGCTGAGCCCCGAGCAGCTGGACCGCATCCAGAGAAACAAGGCCGCGGCGCTGCTCAGACTCGCAGCCCGCAACGTGCCTGTGGGCTTTGGGGACAGCTGGAAGAAGCACCTCAGCGGAGAGTTCGGGAAACCGTATTTTATAAAGGTAGATATGGAAGTTTATCTTCCACAGGGGAAACTTGGAGACAACTGGCCCTTAGCAAGCCAAATCTACATTTATAGACTATTGTGCTTTCATTAGACTCATATTTTCTCTCAAATGCCGTTTTTAAGCGAGTAAAGCAGGCCATGGTGTTTTGAATCCGCACATTTAAATTGGTTAAAATTGTGTAAGACCGTAATGTGATATCATGGCGTGTTTTAATCCACTTAATTTGCTCTCCAAGAAAGGTTGGCCTTGTAAAACCACCAACCAGACTGAATGAAACCGTGTTTGCCCTTCATAAGGGGAGAAGGGTTGCCCCCATGGGGAAAGTAAAGTGAAGCAAATCAATTTTGTTCCAGCCCAGAGAAAGCAAGAAGGAATTGATGTGATTGAGCAAGTTCAGTGGGAAGCAGATAGTATTTTTATTTATTTATTTATTTATTTATTTAAGTATTTGGATTTAAAACATGACAAGGAGCTAAATGAGGTTTCAAACAGCTTGAGTGAGGTTTCTTACTAAATTCTTACGGTTTCCAGTGAGAATCTGATTTTAAATCTAGTTTATCTTTTAAATCAGCTAATGGGATTCGTTGCAGAAGAAAGAAAACATTACACTGTTTATCCACCCCCACACCAAGTCTTCACATGGACCCAAATGTGTGACATACGAGATGTAAGTACAATTGCTGAATTTTATTGTGGGAAGAAATCAAATGGTGTTTCTTAGGGCCACTGGAGTTAATTCAATAGTAAATAATACTGAAATGGTGAGGTTTCAGCCTATATTTACTCTTTTTAACCTTTGCTGTGTGCTATTTTTGTAGCAGAAAAGAAAAATATGTACACAGACTTTGTGTCTGTATGCTCTCATTTTTTAGAAAAAATTTGGGGAAGGATGCTGGGGTGTGACTGAGGGCCCTATTCATACAGGGCACGCATTCTACCACTGACACCACCAGTCCCCCTTTACTATTTTAAACATTGCTGCATGCTTATTTTAGTGATCACTGATCAATTTTTGAAAATCTTGTTGTTCATGGATTAACTAGGAAAGTGAGGATCTGTGTATTCTAAAATGCCTATAGGATGTAGTGGACAAAAGAGACAAAAAGAACAAGACAGTGACATCTTAGAATTAACATAGATGGGCAGTAGTGGAGCAGTTGCCTAGCATGCATGAGGCCCTCCATCCCCAACAAGGTGTTCTATCCCCAACACTGCCCCCTCCCCGTAGGTAGGCTGACCAGCTGAATTATCAGTTGACTCAGTAAGAATAATGTGCATTATTGAAATCTATTAATTTTCCCAAACTCATTTCATGTAGCAGTTTCGTGAAACTTATCAGAACTCACTATACTAAATTAACTGGTAGAAGAAATACAACAAGGGACCAGAGGATAATACATTGTTTGAAGAACCAGCCTCTAAAAAATTGTGAATTTAATCTCTTTCATGCATTTTACAGTGAATCTCTAAGGGCTTCATGAATCTTACCTAGGTGAAATCTTTGCTGTTGGGGGAACATGGGAAAGCCACAGTTGTGAAAAGGCCATAGCACCAAGCAGAAGACTGGAGGACTCGTTCAAAGGAGGAACCCTTCATTATACATTTTTGGTAGTGAGATTGCCTTTCCTCAAAGCTGAGATAGCCACACCACACAGTAACAGTATATATTGTCTTGACATTTATAAAATATTTTTGATTTTACATTACTTGGGGGTGAACCCAGGGAATCCTTAGCCCTGTTTGTTTATTTAATTATTTTAATATTTAGACAGCGTCTCTGGCTATGTTCCCTAGGCTGGCATCAAACTTGTGATCTTCCTATATCAGCCTGTAGAGTAGCTGGAATTACAGGTTTGTGCCACCATGCCTGGCAGTATATTTTTATTTTTTATTTTATTTATGGCAGTACTAGAGATTGAAGTTAGGGTCTCCATGCTGAGCTATACCCTCAGCCCTTGTTTAATTTTTATTTTGAGGCAGGGTCTCACTAAGTCACTAAGTTGCCGAGGCTGGGCTCAAAACTGAAATCCTCCTGCCTCAGCCTTTCAGAACGCCGGGCCTATAGGGTTATGCCACCAAGCCCATCTCTATGTTTTTATTTTTAATTGACACATAGTAATCATACATATTTATGGCATACACTGTGGTATTTTGATACTTATATACAGTATGTAATCATAACATCAGGGTAACTGGCGTATTTACTACTTTAGACATTTTTATTTTGTGTTAAGTGCATTCAGAAATCCTCTCTACTGCTATTTTGCAATATTCATTTAATTGATAGACATAACTGGTTTGTGCCAGTGATAGCGAACCTTTTAGAGACCAAGTGCTGAACTGCAACCCAAAACCCACTTATTAGTCACAAAGTGCTAACACTGCAATTAAACCTTAATACTGAGATTTTAGTTCAGAAAAAAACTACGTTAACATCTTTTGTCTTGAAAGAAAAACACGCCTGCCATAGTTTTGCCACCATTGGCCTATGCTGTTCCTTTCTCTTCTGCACCTTCCCATGCTCTGGTAACCACTATTCTCTACTTCTTTGAAAACAGCTTTCTATGTATGCATTCATTTGTATTTTATTTAACACTGAACGCCCATGCCAGTATTCGGTATTATTGCAGTGGTGATGAAGAAACCGTGTCCCAAAACAGTTAAGTCTCTGTGTGTTACTTTTAGTTCACCCCCACCACGACTTGCCCACACTGGCTGGTATAGTTGGCGCATTCAAGTTCTCGCCCTCTGGCCTGCCTTTGTTACTTCATCCTGAGTGTCGCTGCCACTTGGCAGCTCTTGGCACCTTAGTCTCCTGTTCTGAAGCTCACAAGAAGCTGGCTTCAACTGCGAGGACTGAAAACTGAGCGTGCTAGACCCTCCTTAAATAGGGCCGTGACCTACCTTCCAGCCTTGCCTCTTGTCTCTCCTGCTCTGGAGTCTCAGGGTGCAGCACCATTCAGTATTTCTGTCTTTAGAAAAACAACTGGCTCTATCTGCGGCACCTTCTTGAAACCTGTTGCTCACTCCCTTGTGATTGGGTTTTTCTCTGAGCTTCTGCAGTCCCTTCTGACTACAGGGGAGTTTGGGTTTTATTATTTTTCCTCCCCCATTTTGTAAGCTGGAACAGGAAGTTAAGATTTAGTGAATATCTATTCAAACAAAGAAGTAAAATAGGTGAACAAACTATCTTGGTAAGACAGCCACACCTAATAGTAAATTTCACAATCATTATTGTAGCATAAGAATTTTGAATATGAATAACTTCTTGTTTTGGAAATTTAAACTGAGTCTTGTTACATTCAGTACTAGTTTACTCCTTGTTTTGAGAGTGTGCCATGTTCTGAATGTTATATGCAGCATTCTAATATATAAACAGGGAAGACTCAAGCATATCAATTCTGTGCCTCTGAGGCTCTGATCAGCCTACGGGCTGCTTTGCAGATGAGCATTTGGGATGAGGGTGGTTAGGTGGTTCACCTGAGATCATCCCTTAGCCAGGACTGGAGCTCCAGAGCTGGACAGCTTCCTTGCCAGGCTGGGCTGCTTCACCCTGGACGATATGCTGGTGACCCAATGAGCAGCAAGGGCAGGACTGAGAACCTACCAGGTGTGGCAGCATTGGTCTGCAGCTGGATTGGAAGGATGCTGGGGGGGTCTGCTGAAGAGGAAGACTCTGAGAAAGTGCAACAGGCAGAAGCAGGAGGGTAAGGGAGGCAACATACCCAGAGGCCTGCGATTCAACACCCATGAGATGGGAACCTCACTGCTTGTCATTGCCTCTTGCCACCCAGTCCTACACCCAAAGGACTTAGCTCTTTATCCTGGTTTCATCTGTTCCGGCTCTGGGGGAGTAGGCTCCTCCTCTGCTGCTAGTGGGGGATCGATCTGAATTGTATGAAGGTTTAAATATGCTTGTCCCTTGACAGGCCACTCCTGTCATGAATCAACCACAGACATGAACCACCAGTGCGCAAGGACATCTGTACTAGGAGCTTACTGTAGTGTTTTTCCATAACTGAGTGCTGGGAAATAAATGGGCTGCCCGTGAATAGGCACTGAGTGCTTTATTGACTTGAAGGAAACCTACAGTGTTCAGCAGAAGACACAAAAATGTAGGGTAATAGGTGCAGTAACCCCAGTTGTATGGGTAGTTAAAATTGGTTAACTTGGGCTGGGGGTGTAGCTCAGTGGCACTTACTAGAATGCTTGCCTAGCATTCTGGAAGCCCCGGGTGCAATCCCCAGTACTATATATGCAAAAAATAAAAAAAGGCTGCCTCAAGAGGTGGTTAGCCACTGTCTGTTTCTGGGTGTTATACTTGTTACAGAGTGTGTTTACTTTTATAATTTGAAAAGTGAAGAAGGTAAATGTAAAGCTGACCCCAACTTGTCTTACTCCTCTCAGAGAAAGAGTGAGGCTGCACTTCCAGGTAGTTCAGTGAAGGAGGATGGGGAGTGGGAAGTGACAGTACTAGTGCGGCTCCCTCCTCCCAGTTGTCCCTCTGTGTAATCACTCAGCCAGGTGTTTGTTGGGACTGCGAGCTGCAGTATTATCTAAGTCTTAGCTTGTTCACAGGTGAAAGTTGTCATCTTGGGACAGGATCCTTATCATGGACCCAATCAAGCTCACGGGCTCTGCTTCAGCGTCCAAAGACCTGTTCCACCCCCGCCCAGGTATAGTTACTATACTCATGGTTCCGGTCCAGCCTCACTTACTGTCAGATGTGTACTTTGCAAATGATAGGTGCTACTGTTTTGGGGGACCTTGACTAGCCTTTGGAGCAGAATTTCTCAACCTTGGCACTATTGACGATTGGGCTGACTCATTCTTCGGTGTGGGGAATCACAGTGTCCTGTGTGCTATGGGAAGTTCTGAGGCAACACCTTCCCTAGTTAAGAACCACTGCTTTGGAGAATTTTACATGTAATACAGTTGCTGGGTGAAGCAGCATACACCTGTACTCCCAGCATTCCTTTTTTTTTGTTTTTTGAGACAGAATCTCACTCTGTAATTCAGGCTAGCCTTGAACTTACTGTGTAGCCCAGGCTGGCCTTGAATTCGCCTTGATCCTCCTGCCTCAGCCTCCCAAACCCCAACATTCTGGGAGGCCAAGAAGGAAGATTGTAATTTTGAGTCTAGCCTGGGTGATTTAAGGAGACCTGTCTCAACTTTAAAAAAAAAAAAAAAAATAGGAGGTGGAGTGGGCTGAGAATGTAGCTTAGTACAGAGGCCCTGGCTCGGCTCAATCTCTTGTACCACACAGACAATAATATATACAAATATAATAAGGACATATAAGCATCGGTGGGGAGGTGGATTGTGACTGCTGGACCAATTTCTTTAGGTCTTCCAAAGTGCTTCTCTGTTTCTTAAATTCCAGTGCAGATCAAAAGAACAATCTGTGGCATATTGGAAGGACCACAGGTATTTATCTTATGAATCAGGGTCATAGGTTCCATTGTTCCTTCCAAGGACTGGCTTTAAACCTCTTAACCTTTTCACATGTATCTTTGGGGATTACTGAACTTTCAAAATTATGCAATCATGCTTAAGATTCTGGGTTTTTCCTTTCCGACTTGCTTGCAGTTTGGAAAATATCTATAAAGAGCTGTCTACAGACATAGATGGTTTTGTTCATCCTGGCCATGGAGATTTATCTGGGTGGGCCAAACAAGGTAAGCACCCCCCACCGCCCACCACTAGGTATACCTTGGACTGAGACCGACAATTTTGGTCTGTGTGTGTGTGTGTGTATACTTTTTTAATTTCCTCCTCCTTTTTGAAACAGGGTCTCGCTTGTAGTTTAGGCTGGTGTTAAACTGACTATAGAGCCCAGGCTGGCCTCAGACTTGCAGCAGTATTCCTACCTCAGCCTCCTGAGTGCTGGGATTATAGGAGTGTGCCACCACACTGGGCTTGTTTGTTACATATTTTAAAGGCTAAATATATTTTATTCTGCAGCCAGTTTTTTAATATTTTAATTAGAAGAGAAACATATGTTCTATTATAAATATTTGTCTATCTTACCTTATTCTGACTATTTAGAAGGTAGCCTCTGCTCATTTTGATGTGGTATATTTGTGTTTAATGCTTACCTACAAGACTTAACTTTCTTTTGGTATAACCAGGATAAGAAAAGAATGTTCTCTGTATCTTGCAGTTTGATGTTTGTTTCATTGAAATATTTGGGCCTATTTTTTGTTAATAAAATATCACCTAGAATATTTTTAAAAACAATTCTGATGACATAAAACTCATGTTTATTGCTGTAAACTAGAAGATGCCAAAAAGGCAGTGATGAAAATAAAATGCCCTCTCATCTTGCCCAAAGGTCGCCGCTGGTCATGGTGAAATGTTTTCTTTATGACTTCACTTCATCCAGCAGTGTTGGGTCCTATTGCACACATGGTCTCATGGTGGGTCTGTCTGACTCATGTGTCGGGAGCTTGTGTTACTGCCTTCGAGCCTTCTCGTCACCTGTTTCTGTGCCCTGTGTCCGCAGGTGTCCTCCTCCTCAATGCCGTCCTCACCGTCCGGGCCCACCAAGCCAATTCACATAAAGAGAGGGGCTGGGAGCAGTTCACCGATGCAGTTGTGTCCTGGCTCAATCGGAACCTGAATGGCCTCGTCTTCTTGCTCTGGGGCTCTTATGCTCAGAGGAAGGGCAGTGCCATTGACAGGGTATGACTCTTTAGAATACTTTCACAGGTTAGAAATCTAGCAGTCACTGTTACCGGTATGTATGTGGTCCGGGGAAATCCATGTCATGAAATGAGTCTCTTAAAATTAGAGTTGGAATTCCCATTGAAGACTAAGCAGAATTCAGATAAATTATAGGAGCAATTAGTTGTGTGTGAGGAAGGCAGCTGGCCAGTTTGCGATTTAGTGTAGTTCGCAATACAGGCATCATCAGCTCACAGGGGACACAAAGGACACATAGGTCCCTGGGTTCCGCCATTGAGTGTATGACCCCAGTATGTGATAAATGAGCCAAGTGTCCTTCCTCCAAGAAATTTGGGAGCATATGGAAAACATGAGAAATTTCACCTGATCATAAATTTAACTTCCCCATGAAATTACTATTAGTGATAATCACTAAGCCCCAGCTTAGGCCAGGCCAGATCTTTAATTCCTACCCTCCCTGCATCCTCCCCCATCTTACAACCTCTCTGCTCTTCCCCATTCAGTAACCAATGCACCTGTGTGCTTAGATCTGGAGCCTGGAGTTGTCCTTGAGCGCTCTTTCCCTCAAGTCCTGTCCATCAGTCCCATCAGCTCTGACCCAGAGACATCCCAGTCTGTGCTCCTCATAGTTGCCTTGTTTCCACTCTGGGACTGTTGGGGCCTATCGCCTGCATGTGAAAAGTCTCCTGTCCTAGCTCCCGCTTCTGCTCAGCCTCTACCCAGCTTGGGTGAGCACTGGCTTTTTAAAATTTCTGATACATCCTTCTAGAGTGTCTTTATGCATATAAAAACAAACAGTAAGTCAGATTAAAAAGCATTTTAGAATGTATATTTTCGGAGGTTTTTCTTAAGGAAAGAACTGCAGAGAAAAAATGTTGAATGAATAACCTAAGATTCGACCGTGAATGAACTGCTAAGATACAGTTATCCAAGTAGGGAAAAGCGTGCGTGTGTCATTTCTAACCTCTGCACCTGAGGGAGGCTTATATCCAATGTAACTCTTAGTTCATTGGTAGTCTTTGTTATTATTAAATGTGGTTTAGTTTAAAAGGAAACCATTACTGAAGAAGCTCTATCATTAAACCATGTTAAATATCTCCGGCAAGTCTCCTAAGCACTATATAGAGCCTGCCAAAAAAATGTGTACATCATGAAAGAAAAACTTGTATAAATATTTTAATATTAAACACATCGAGACATCATGAGATTAATACAAGTTACCTTTGACCTGTAAAGTTATGAGAGTTGCTCAAAGTGGCGGCCATGCAGGCATTTATTAGTACAGCAAACTGGTGAAGTATATGTACATTTTTTTGGTGGGCAAATACCATCTGCCTGGCTGTCCGGCCAGGACTCTTGACAGCACGCTCCTCTTGGCCCCTACCTACCTCTGCTCTCCTGCTCCTCCCTCCTCCCCATCCTCTGCCTAAGTGTAGTCATTCATGTCTGCAAGCATCCTTTCCTCTCTGCTGTCTCTCGGATCCATACCACCTGGCCTCCATGGCCAGGATCAGCCTTCATCTGGCTGCCTGGAGGTTTCCAGCGCTTTCTGGGAAGGCCTGGGCTTAGGCTGCTGAGCTGGCTTGGGCACACAGCAGTGGGCCTCACAGTCCTGACTTTCCTTTCGGAGATCCAGGCTGACTGAGCCACCCGCACCTTGCCCTGTGCCCACTTCCCCAGTGTTCTTGGCACAGCCTGTGTCCTGGGTACAGACTGGAGGTCTTTTTCCTTTCTGGAGGCAGACTGACTTGGCCTTCAGAGCTCAACATCACCCACCATGACAAGGCCTGTGCTGCTTGCCAGTGCGTTGCCTTCTCATAATGCTTTACCTGTGGTCACTCACTTGATGCCTCACAGTGACTTTGTGAGCAAAGTGCTGTTGACTGGGGACTGAACCCAGGGCCTTCACACTGAGCTACATCCCATCATTTTTTATTTTGAGACAGGCTCTCGCTGAGTTGTGCAGGATAGGCTCAAACTTGTGACCCCCCCGCCTCAGCCTCCCAGAAGGCCGAGATTACAGGAATGTGCCACCATGCCCAGCTGATGGACAGGTGAAGACTGAAATGCAGCTTAGAGAGTTGTAACAATTTGCCTTTGGTTACTCAACTGTCAAGTGGCAGAGCTGGGATTTGAACCCAGGCAGTCTGGCCCCAGGCTTTGTTCTCTTGACCTTGTTGGGCTGCCTGTCTTTATCACTCCTGCTGGACTGAGTTCCTTTGAGGCAAGGATGTTTCAAAAAGCTCTTCTGATGGTTTTAGGTAGTTTTTTTTTAAATACAGAAAAAAGGGCTGAGGATTTAGCTCAGGGGTTAGAGTGCTTGCCTTGCAAGCATAAGGCCCTGGGTTCGATCCCCAGAAAAAAAAAAAAACCTACTAAATACAGAAAAGAATTGAAAGAAAAACAAAAATGACCCATAAATAACTACAACTGATATTTTAAAAATTCAAAGTATTCCATTTTTTGTGGTGAGACAAGACACTATAGAAAAGTACAAAATTGAGATAAATGTATTCTACTGTTTCACCTAAAAGAATTACTATATATAGGTAGATTTTGTGTTTGGCAGTGCTGGGGTTTGAACCCAGGGCCTGGCACATGCCAGGCAAGTGCTCTACCACTGAGCTACAACCTAGACCTCAAAAACAATTTTTTATTTGGGGGAGATGGTTGCGATAGGGTCTCAGACTGGCCTTGAACTCACTCTGTAGCCCAAACTGGTCCTGAACCTGCCGTGATCCTCCTGTTCAGCATTCGGAGTGCTGGAATTTTAGACCTGCACCAACATGACCAGCTTTAGAGGAATTTAGACATAGGGAGTATACAGTTGGTCCTCCTCTATATTCACCTTTGTATGAGTACATGTATCCCAGCATCCTTTAGCAACAGTAATCTAAATGCAATCTTAACAGAGGAGTTCCTGTGTAATACTACCTGGGACATACAAATTGCATAGGTACTGCCAAATCGAAGGCTGGGCCAGTCCTCTGCAGCCTCAGAGCCTACCAAAAGTAATCACTGCAAGTGAGTGAACAAATGAAAAGTTTCGATACAAATGCTGAGGGTAGATACACTTTGAAAGGCGGGAGCATTTAGACAAGGCAAAGGGAATTGCCTCCCCAAACTGTCACTAAACTGCCCTTGTTCCTTTTTCAGAAGCGGCACCATGTCCTGCAGACTGCTCATCCCTCCCCGTTGTCAGTGTACAGAGGATTCTTTGGCTGTCAACATTTTTCTAAAGCCAACGAGCTGCTGCGGAAGTCTGGCAAGAAACCCATTGACTGGAGTAAGCTGTGACCCCACAGAGTGGTGATCTGTCTGTCTGCAGGGGTGATTTTTGAAGCACTGCTGTCAAAGATGTGTCAGTTATGAAGTTACTGAAAATTTCTGTACTGTTGAACACCCTGCTTAATAAGGAGAGAAAGCCTCCATAAAGCAACAAGGAACCAGGCTGTCCTGGGATGGTGGGCTTATCCAGCCAGAAGTAGGTAGTGAAGATGCCCTCTGACCACTTCTGTGCATTTGAACTCTTCCCCCAACTGAGGCAAAAGTGGCTTGGGGAAAAATGTGCACATTTCTCCCAAGACAGCTGAGGTCAAATACTCCCTTGGTTCTCTTCACCTCTTCTAGCTTTGTGGTTAGAGGAGGAGATAAGCACCTTTTTGATACCTCCTCCTATAGTTTGGTGCCTGCTGCTAACTTTAGACTTCATAGATTACAAGGTATTATGTGTTTTTGCTTAGAGCCTCCGCCCTCCATCTTTCAAGGTGCCCTAGTTCCTTACTGGAAGAACCTTGAGGATGTTTTGCAAGCTTCTAGAAATCTGGCTCTGATATTGGGGATCAGTTTCCTGATTGTAGTAGAGGCCAGTATTCCTAAGAATTGTCCTCGGCGTGAGCCTACACAGATCAGCAGGCTCTTAGAAACCGCCACCAGCTGGTCTTCATCCTGTTCTTTGAGTGTTTCCTGGAGTAGTAGGTGGTTATAGGTTGGACCCAGGAGGAGGAGAGGGTTTTGTTTTTATGAGGGGTGGGTATTCTGGGGGGTAGGATGGGGTAAGGCAGCACAGGCTGCCCAGTGCTATTTGTTTTGTTTTAATGCACTGAAATCACTTGGAGATTTATTTTTCTGCAACACTGGTGAATTTCTTTTTTTGAATTTAACTTTTTTATACAGTAACTTACACAGATACATGTTTTTTTCAATCTTTTTTTTAAGAGACAATCTTTACTGGGTCTGCATCTCCAGCTTGGATGTGATGGAGATTCTGTTTTTGTTGTCAGTGGGGTTAAAAAGTTAACCCTGCACACATTTGGTAATAAAAGATTGTTGAAGTTTCACATGGTGCACTCTCCTTTGGCCTCTGGATAGTCTTGGACTGCGCTTGTACTTGGGGCTAGTACCTTGCCCCGCCCCGGTCACCAGGGCAACCATTGTTCCGGGAAGGGCAGCCCTGCTTTCAGCAAGCTCCCCTGGGCTGGAGCAGCCATCTCTGCCCACCCCTCTATGGCCAGTTCTTGGTAATCTGTGGTCCCTGTCCCCTGCCCAGAGCACCCTGACCCCTCAGTTCTGTGGGCAAGGCAGGCTAGCTGGGGTTGGCTGGGACAAAGAGTAGTCCTTGGTAGCTCATCCTGGCTGTCTTGTCCTGCCCTACTGTGGCTGTTTCTAGGCTTCACTAGGGATCTGGACTTCTGATGTGAATCCCTGGTGGCTAATGGGCCTGCAAGCAGTTGGCCCTTGGAACTGCTGGGCTGTCAGGATGAAGGTGGGATCCTCTGGTGTCTGGAGAAGGAAGGAGAAGGTATAATAGGTGTAGCTGTGCAGTAGAGGATATGGCTTGGTGTGCATGGTCCCTGAGCTCCATCCCCATCCCCAGCACCAAAACCAAAATAAATAAGTGTAACAAAGGGTTGTGATGAGTGCACTTGAAGTGAGCAAGAAAGAATACATATAATGACCACATGAGACCAGCAAGTATTTGGCAGAGTGTGGATAGAGCACGTTAGTTTTGCTTGGAATCATTTCCTCTCTGGGCCTCAGATTCTTTGTCTATGGGGAAGGGAAGATTTAAGAGTCTGCATTCTCTGATCAGCAAACAGCCTTCTGTAGGAGAAAGATACCGCCTCAGTTTGCCCTCTGGTCCTTTTGGGATCTTTCTGGAAGGTCTACAATGGATCCCCTTACCCAAAAGAGAAGCGAGGAGATTCTTCTATACTGCATAGGCTTTGAGACCTCTGAGTGCAGAGCTATGAGTAGGAGGGAGCAGTTACCCAATAAACAAAAGTGATTTGGTATTCTCAAAAAATATATCGTTGAGTGTGGTGGCCTAGGCCTGTAATCCCAGCTACTTGGGACCCTTAGGGCAGGAGGATCATAAGTTCCAGGCCAGTCTGGGCTATATAGGGAGACCCTGTCTCAAAAAGGACTGAGGGTGTGGCTCTGTAGTAGAGTGCCTAGCATGTGTAAGGCTCTGGGTTCAATCTCTAGTATAAGCAAAAACAAATTTTAAGAAAATTTTATAAATATATCTTTTGACTTTGCTATGTGTCCAACCCTTCATGTGCAAAAATGAGTTAAAAAAAGAATAAAAATCACTCAGCCTTTAAGGCCAGAGGTTGGCACACTTTATATGAAGCATCAAATACTAAGTATTTCAGGTTTTGAAATCATCTAGTCTCTGGGAACTGCTCTACATTTGGAAAGAGCAGCTAAGGGCAAAATGTGGACAAACAGCTGAGGCTCTGTCCCAAAAACACTTTATTTGTGGACACTGACATTTGCATTTAATATCATTTTTGTGTGTCATTGTAAATGGTTTTCATTTTGTGGGGCTAGGGATTGAACACAGATTGCAGTGAGGTACATCCCCAGCACAGCCCTTTTTTATTTTGAAACAGGGTCTTGTTAAGTTACTAAGTTACCCAGGCTGGGAGCAAACTTGTGTTTTTCCTGCCTTGGCTTCCCCCAGCGCTGGGTTTACAGACAGGCCTGTACCACCATGCCCAGGGAGTATCACTATAGTTTTAATTTAACAAATATAAAATCTGCACCTAGCTGTGTGCAGTGAGGCCAGCCTGTAATCTCAGCGATTTGGGAGTATGAGGCAGGAGGCTAGCAAGTTGGAGAAGAGCCTGGGCAATCTAGTAAGATCCTATCTCAAAAAAAATGGTAGAATGCTTGCCCAGGGCTTGAGGCTCAGGGTCCAGTCCCCAGTATCCCAAAGGAAAAAAAACTAGCTTGGGAGCCATAATTTATAGATCACTCGGTGCTCCCACTGTCTGGTAGGGTAGGAACAAGAAAGAAACAACCCTGGGTTAGCCCAGGAAAGAAGAAATTCCCCAGGGAGGGAATGCTGGAGCTGCATATCGAAGGAGACAGTTTCCAGGCCAGGAAGAAGGAGGAAGGGGGGAGCATTTTGTGAAAAAAGCAGCCTGTTTAAGGCCAGTAGCTAGGACGCTGCATGCAGTGTACAGACAGAGGGATCCACGTGGCACAGTGTGGGATAGCAGGATGTCGGGATTCCTGTCTCTTCCCAGGTAAAGAGAGGGCCGGGCCATGGCTTGACTTTCAGGCTTTCAAGATTGGTAACCTAGGGAAATCAGTTAACACAAGTGTCATCTGAGAACCCAAGTTGTGTCAAAGTTCAGCCAACAGGATTCCTGTCTCCCTTGGGAAAGGAAAGGGCCTGCCCCTGGCTTGGTCTTCAAGCCTTCGTGATTAGTAACTTAGAGAAATCAGTTATGCAAATGTCATCCTGAGAACCCCAAGTTGTAAAGTAATTAATTGTGTTCACTACCTGATTTTGATTGGAATCTGGTAGGGCAAAGTCGTGATGGGATTGTGATTTTTTTTTAACTAGAGTAATGTGTTACTAAGCTGGTGTTCAGGTGAGTTCACTGTCCACTTCAGCTTCCTCCTGGTAGAAGTAGTATCGGGAAAGATTTTTGGTGGAGAAGCACACACTTTCTGGTGTACATACATGGTGGTGGCTTTTCATCCATGCTGAACTTTCCAGGTGTCTAAAGAAAAACAGGTAGGGGAGCAGGGGGCTACTTCAGGAGGGGCTTTGAATGTCACCCTGGGCTGCGCAGGCTGAAAGATTGGAATTTTGCCTGCTAGAGATGGCTTCGTTTTCTCTGTAGAGACCCTTTGGACACTTTAATTTGGATCTCAGACCTTATAGTTCCCTTGTAGATTACTTCAGTTGGAACCAGTTTTTAATTAATTTTTATTTTTTGCCTTACTGGGAATTGAATCAGGGCCTTACACATGCTAGGACCTTACACTCTTACCAGTGAGCACCCCAGCCTATATACTTACGTGTGTGTGTGTGTGTGTGTGTGTATACATACATATATATGTATGTATGTATGTATGTACGTACATACGTACGTACTGGGGGTTGAACTCAAGTATGTTACACCCCAGGCCTTTATATTTTTTTGTTTGGGTTTTTCTGGTGCTGGGGATCGAACTTAGGGCCTTGCGCTTGCAAGGCAAGCACTCTAACCACTGAACTAAATCCCCAGCCCAGCCCTTTATTTTTTGAGACAGGGTCTCAGTGAATTGCTCAGGCTGGGCTTGAAGTTGAGATCCTCCTGCCTCAACCTCCCAGAGTTACAGGTGTGAGCCACCGTACCTGGTTTAGTTTTGATATTACCGATGTGCGGAAATGAGAGTACTGGTGAGTGGGCCAGATCAGGAGAGCATACTTTCTGTTCTTTGCTTCTCAGCTGTGTGTTTCCTCTGTTCCTGTGTCTCTCTGTTAGTGGTACTTGGGGTGAAGGGGAGAGAGGTCAGGAGGCTTCCAACAAGTGGTTAGTGCTCCTGGAACTTGGGCAAACTTTAAAAATATGAATGCACAGCCGGGCAGTAGTGCAGTGTGTGGGGCCCTGGGTTCCACCTCCAGCACCACAAAGTAATAACAGTGCAGACTCTACCCGCCAGAAATTCTGCTCTCACTGGGGAAGCAGACACCTGCATGTTCATGAGGTGTCCGGTTTGCAGCAGGACCGTCAGCTGCTTTCTGGGTGCCAAAAGTCACTCAGTGATTTTTTTAATCTTAGCAAATAACTAGATATGTAGGACTTTCTAAGTCTAGGATAGTTTTGAAGAAATATGTTTCTATTAGTATTCTTGTATTTGGTGGAAAGAGATCACAAGTAACTTGGGTTACTTCCATTAGTATTCTAGAAAATACCTACCTCTTAAAGAGATAATGTCAGGGGAGAAAAAGCCACAGGACAGAGTTCTTCACTTATGTGTCTAGTCTTTTGGAAAGTACTGAATTTTGTTGGAAAGATATTAAATGCCCGTCATGAGCAAAACATTATGCTAGCGGCTCAATTATATTAATTTTCTCAACTCTACAGTGAAGTAGTTGGTAACACTCAGGCTCAAAGTCACAGGTAACAGCAAGGTAAAAACAGTCATGCCAGCCTGATTTTAAAGCCTAGTTTTGCCACTGTCAACCTCCTACTTAGGTTGTAATTATTTGGATCATTAGAAAGATTTTTTTTCTTTTTTGCTCTCACATGCTAGACTAGTGCTTCACCACTGAGCTGTACTCCCAGCTCAGGAAGGAATTTTTCTAATGAAATTTTAAAAAATGCTCTTAGGTTATAGATGGCTTTCTGGGAAACATAGTTTAAGTGGTGCCTTTTTGAGGGAATGCGTGGGCTGCTGAGGTTGAAGCTGTCTTAATGGTCTATGAACCATCATAGGGGCCACTGCTTATCAAGGATGGAAGACACACAGGCATCGTGCTGGTACAGGACACGCCTGGGAACTTGCTTCAGTGATAATAGAAATTGCAGCTGAGGTAAGAGCACAAATTTACAGACAAAAGCTTTAAAAGAGTCTTAGCTGTGGGGAAGGGACTTGAGGTGCCGAAGGTGGGCAGCTCTGAAGGAGAAAGGTAAGTGGCCCATTAATAAAGGAATGTGGCCAGGACTGTTTCAAGGCTTTGCTGGGGTGGGCTAGGTCTATTAATTTTCCATGGGGTCATGAGTGTGATTTTTGAGTTTTCCTTAGATTTCAGGTGACTTCCTACCTATTAGCCATTCTCCCGTGGCACCTCGTGCTTTTATAACACACCTGTCCCTTGTAATAAAAGTAGGAGATAAGAGGAGGGTGAATTCCACACATTATTAGCAAGGGAGGATGGAGAAAGAGACATGCCTTCCCCTTTAGTGGGTAACGGGTAACAGACCAAGGCCTGCGAATCCCTCTATCTCTTATTCTCGTGAAGGTCCCTGTCTTATTTCAGTGCTAAGCCCTTGGGCTGCGCTGCTTCATCCCGGTTTCTGCAGTGCGTACTGGGTGCTGCCCAGGTCTCAGCCAATGACACTGTGGCTTCAGTGTGAGCAACAGGTACGGAGTCCACATCCTGCTCCCAGTTCCAGTGGAGAAAATCTCAAGAAGCCCAATTGTTTATTTGTAGTCTAGGTTGGCTTTGAACTTGCAACATAGTCCAGGCCAGGCTGGAACTGCAATCTTCCTGCCTCAGCTTCGTGAGTGCTGGCATTATAGGTGTGCCACCACCATGCCCAGCCCCAAGAAGCCCGATATTCCATGACTTTTTCTTATTGGAAAACAAGCTCACAAATGAAGCAGCCCAGGCAGGGCAATGCCCCCACAGCACTTGAAACCATTCTGCACAGATTCAGTGTTTTTGCCTATTTTCCCGCTTGGTATTTAGGACGTTGCATCCCTGTGTACAGAAATCAGGCCACGCAATGCAATTCCTCTTCCCCTTTGAACACAGTGCACCCCTGTGTTGTCTCTGCCTGCCTCCCTGGAGGTGACCTTTGTCCCACATGTCTGAGAACACTCTGTAACCACAGCATGTGCTGGTTTCCTCCCTCTGTTCAGCCCTAGCAAGAGCCAGGGAGGCGAGTCTTTTGTTTTTCCCAAGTTTCAAGAAATGGGAAGCATTCCATTCAGTGGCACCATTCCAGTTTCACCAAAGCTCCAGGGATAGGAGCCAGGGATCTTTGAGAGGAGCCAGCTTCCCCATTTGAGCTTGATACCAGGGCTTGTTTCTCAAATGACAACGACTTGTCACTTGTAGGCAGTTCATTTTCAGCATGTCACGGGAGGGCCAAAATGACTTTGTTCCTATTGCTCGCAACAATTTGGACTTCAGATCCCTCGTGCTTAGATCTCTAAGAATTTTGAAATAAGACAAGTTATGGAACTGAAAGGTGGAAAGCAACTCTCTCCCAGACGAGCCAGTGCCACCACACAAGTAGTCTGGTGTGGGTTGTTTTCTTCCATGCCTGGGTCATTGCTGTCGGTCAGTGCCTTGAAGGTTAAATGCTCCAGGGATATTTTTAAACAGTGGGAGCCGGTTAATCTAAAAGTGACATTTACAGTCACAGCAGTGAGCAGTCAGCAGGCTTAGATTCAGGCTCTCACCAAACAAGAAAGGGAAAACAGCCCTGAGAGGGAGGACATGGGACAAGCCAGGCTGAGGAGCCAAGCGGTAAGTCGGCTCACCCTGCCTGGGTTGATGACCACAGAGGGACTCATCCAAGGAAGAGGGAAGGAAGTGCGGCCTGGGAGCAGCCCCATATGGCGAGGGTCCCTGGGCGACCAACAATTCTGGTTAGGTTTGGGGGATACAGCTCAGAAGACCTCAGAAGGTAGGGTAGGCGAAGAAGTGCCTTCCTTTGCCTCTGTAATGGGTTACATTGCTAGGGGTCCACCTGCGTGCATGCTCTTCTGTCAATTCCACAGTCCATTTAAGAGCAGTTCTGATTTTCTCGCCCTTTTTAAGCTCCTATCTTAAGAAAAAGTATTGTCTCCTGTCTCAAACTGTTGCAGGTTTTTTGTTTGTTTTTTTGTAGACTCGAAGAGTAAAACATTTGTAGTGGTCTTACACTGCTGGGAAGACATGATTTTCTTTCAGTTTTTAAACAACACATTGCAAGGTAACAAGCAGGCAAGAGTCAAGTGGAACAGAGTCAAATAGGATGTGTCCTTGCTTGAGCCGACCCTCCCCAGCACAGCTGCTGAGCAGTTTGATACAAACCTCTTATTCTGTGCACAGCTGTATCGCTCATGCTTATCATGATATTAAACATAAATGGGCTTCCGTTTGGGTCATGTGCCCCACCATCCCAATTCATCAGGGACTAAGGGGAGGTCCTGGGTTTTGGGATTTTCAGTTTAGAAACTGGAAGGTAAATATGTTTTTTGTTGTTGTGTTTTTGTTTCATTGTACATGTTTGCAGTACATAATGAATACATTCATTATGGGTAGTTGAATCACACATCGTAATTCTTTTTACAACGCTTTCTCCTCCCTCCCTTCTTCCAGCATCTCTTGGTCCCCTCCCAATTTGCAAAAGATCTACCTCCCTACTTCCTATTATCCTTTATTTTGCTTTTTTATTTATACTTCAGGCTTCTCATATAAGAGAAACCATACAATATTTAAGCTTCTGTGAGCCACTCATCTGTGGATGGGAATATAGGGCACTTCCACTAAGATGTTTTGTAAGTTGCATTTTTAAATTTTTTTCTGTGTCTATACATTCTTTTTTTTGGGGGGGGGTACTGGGGATCGAACTCAGGGCCTTGTGCTTGCTAGGCAAGCACTCTAACCACTGAGCTAAATCCCCAGCCCTCCACATTCTTTATAAGACCTGCTTTCTTTACTGATTTCCCCAAGGTTTCAATGGGAGAACCCAGTCAATCACTGGAGATACTAATGTTCCCAATCCCTGACTTTCTTTGAGCAGCTCTTGGAAAGCATTCTATGTACATTTGCATAGAGGAGTTTTACATGTCCCTGCTCAAGGGTTATGTAAACTTTCTTGTACCTTTAGATCTGAGACAGAAGTTAAGAGTGTTACACAGGTTTCTCAGACTACATGGGGGCATAAGTAGAGTATATTAACCTTTTGAGATGGTGTCTGCAAACAAACCCCAGAAGAAACTGAGATACCTTGTTTTAATGCTTCCTCTAAATTTTGAGTCAGGGAATCCTCACTTCAAAAGGGAGTTCATCTGTACCCAGAGAATCCTGGAAACAGAAATCTTGCCTTTGATGTGAGAATGGATACACATTTCATATTGTAATCTCATCGATCTGTGTTTGCTATGATAATAGCAAATTTAGTACCACAGAATGAGATCGTTTTCCAGGCAGCCATGCTATGTTCATTTATCCTAGAAATCCAGGGCTCCTCCTACTGGAGAGTACAGGCTGAACACAGCAGGGAAACTGAGGCATCTATTTTTGGGTAGCTGGGATGTACCAGATATTTAATTCCATGAGCTCATGTAATTCTAAGGACAGGCTTAGGAAGGAGGTATTTATTCCGTTCCCCAGGCCAGAAAACCAAGGCTCAGAGAATTTCCATGATGGGCTCAGGCTAATCAGATGAGATGGCAAAGCCCTGCTCCACTCTAAAACCCTGCTCTGTGGACCCCACATCCCGGCCCCGTATAACCGGTGCTAGGGACAACTGAACTCCAGAAACAGTCCCTTCAGTTCACCCAGAATTTGTGGTCACTCCTGTTCAACTAATAATGTTCCACCTTTTTACATCATATTAATTCATGAATGAACGTTATTAGTGCGACCTTGAACACTCACTCCCTTAAGTCTATTGGTCTCAGCCTTCAGTACTGACTAATTGTGGGAAATGGCCATTAACTGATCCAGAATGCTTCCCTGCCGGAAGACTTCCCCCACATCGGGGGGCGGGCTGGCCTTTTATTTCCACATGTCCAGCAGAGGGGGCTTTGCAGGAGCGAGGTACAGAGGGACTCTGAGCAGGTCGATGTGTGAAACTCTGGCTGCCTGTGGGGAACCTCTGAGCCTTTGGTACTCTGAGCCTTCGTTGTGCTGCTATGCTGAGGGACCTATCAAGGTGTGGCTTCTGGATTTGGCTCCAGAAACATTTTGGCAGAAGTGGGCACCATCTTTCAGGACTGGTGTTCTGTGGCCATGACTTGGGAACCACTGAACATCAATCTCATTTCACACCTTCCTTGTTTCTTTGGATAAGAGTTGCAGGCTGGAGCTCTGGCACAGGGCACAAGGAAGGTGTGTATTTGAGTGGAACTCCGTCTCCCAGGTTTTGGGTGGATTAGAATGGGGAGACAGAATAGAGTCAGACCTGCTACCGCTATTACACTTACCCTGGGCAAGGTGCTGGGCGTAAGGGAAAGGATGAAGAAAGTGCACACACAGGAAATGGCCGGACCAGTTCAGTCCTAGCTCTTCCATTAGGATGATGTGACCCTGGGCAACAGATTTTTCCCCTCTGCTCCTCTTCTCATCATTTGTAAAATACGAGCACGTGTGTTAGAGCTTTCGTGGCCATTTAAAGGGAAATATAAAGCGTTTGACCCGACTGGCTGTGTAGCAAGTATTTAACAAAGATCAGCTTGATCAGTACGTTTTTGTTGGGTTTTGAGGGTCTGCTGTATGCTTCCTAGTGGGTCTACACTGGATTCACAAAACAAAACTATTTTCAGAGTTGTTTTTCAAATGCCTGCTTGCTGGAGAGAGTAGGGTAGGGTGGAGGTCAAGACTTGACAAATCTGGGCACACCTGGATGTTAAGCCTCATCACCAAGCCCACCTGCTTGCCCGGGAGGCTGGGATACGTGTACCCTGGGACCTACTAACTGCCACCTCTGGGAGTCTCAGGAAGAGGCCAGAGAGCCATGAAGGCAGAAAGCAGGGTGGGGCAGGGAAGAGGCGGGCAGGTGGCCAGCTGGTGTCTTGCCCTCACAGTCACACCCCTGGGCACCCACTGGGACAGGATCTTTGAGGTGGGCAGGTGGGGTGGTTCAGCACACACGCACTAGGCACAGGCATTCAACCAATATGCGCGAGTGTGCGGGGAGCTCGTGCTTACCTCAGGAAGTTTACACTCCGGTGGCAGAGATCAGTGAGTGTGTTGATGAAAATACAGTGTTTCATCAACTTTGATGAGTGGCTTGAAGGAAAGGGACACACCTTTGAGAGTAAGACCACGGAGTGTCAGGCAGGTCTGTGGTGGGAGCACTTAGGCAGAGATAACCAGGTGGGGGCAGGAGGGAGGCATTCAAGCATTCCAGAACATTCTGGAAAGCGCCGGGAGGCTCCAGATCACTCAGGGCAGGGGCCAGACGGTGGGAAGGCGAGCTATGAGAGGAGCTGGAGCTCAGCTGCTTGCTGCCTGGTGGCTGGGTGAGTTGAATTTCTCAAAATCTAAGTTTCTTTTTCAATAAAATAAGGCTTCTTGT